>VUJU01001275.1:29263-62299 GCA_009835225.1 Aphis craccivora | reverse complement strand
ACTATAAGTGTACACTTATAGAATATTGATTATATGATAATAAATTGTATAGATATATATTAATATTAAAGACTAAATCATTAATTAAATTACATTATGAATACCTACCCTGGATTTCGTATTAAAAGTATTGCATGCGTTGTTAGTTTATTAACTATTACCTATGATATTTTTCACATTTAAATATAACATTAAACGAGAAATGTGAATACCTAGGTTACAATAAAAATACATTTTTAGGTCTAGATAATACCTATATCTAGCTACCTATTATAGATTAATAACTGCTAAGTACGTTCATTCGTGAATTAATAATTTATATTCTTAATAATATGATGGGCGTTGTTTCATAGATAAACATTAAAGTTATTAATTAAAAATAACAAATTGTAAAAAGAAAACCATATATATTATGAACAAATTAATTGGTGTGCAATGACGATGCAAAACGTTCAATATCAATATAGATGCATCAAAGTCTCATACCTATACCTTCCTAACGTATTACGTGTTCCTATGTAAGCATTATTCTAAAATATTAAAGTAATTAGTAAGTATACCATTGGTTATAGTCATTTATTGAAATTTTACTATAATAATAATATTATTGTCTATGTGGTAGCATGGTTTAATGTTTAATTGATAGTGTTGACGTATTACGACTAAGAATAGTATAGGCGTTTTGCACCCCTAATTCAATTTTAATGCACCTCCATGGCCCCACCTGGTTAGTTCTAAAATGTGAACTTTGGAAAACTTATTGTTTTATATATAGAATTATTATCACTGTTTTTAATTTTAACAATCGTAAATTGTATACCTAATTAAAAATAGTACTTTGGTACTTAGTTAAACTAATCGTATACATATCAATATTATAATTTATAATTTTTTGGATTTTACTTATTATCTATTTATTGGAATGTATCTATATTTTTGGAATATTTATAATTAGTGAAGAATTGATAAATATGTTGGTTGACTTTTGAAATTATATCTACGAGTAATATCTTATATAGGTACCTTTATACCTTGCCGAGAATTTTCATAAATTATAAATATAAATTATTTAATGAAATGAATCAAATATTATTATTTTTTGAATAGTATAATTAATTGCTTACCATTATAAGTTAATACAGTACCTATATATCTCATCATAGATAATATGTCTATTCATATATTTGTGTAAGTACGTCATTTAAATATCACAGCCCAGTTTACACATCAAATTTTAGATAAGTACTAGAAGAAAATGCGACTTCAAAAATAATTGTTCATCATATGGCATAAGTCATATCTTTTTACACCAATATACAGTAGATGGTGTAGATACGTAACTATTAGAATGTGACATATTAATAAATATTGTGTCAGTTCAGTTGTTCAGTAGGTATGTATTCCTACATTGAAATAATATTTATAATAAAAATTAATTTATTTTAATAGGTAATATAATATATTTGTATGTTTAACTATTATTTGTTCTACATATTTATAATAAGTTGAATTATGTATACATTTTACATGATTTCTATGTATAAATATTTTGAACATTTAAATTATTTTTATAAATATCTATTTACTAACAATATATATAATGAATATTGTAAATATTAATCACATATGTGTACATATATTATATAGACATATTGATTAACATCAAAATCACAGTCAAAAATAAATAACAAATTTATAATAATATATTATATAATTATACATAAACACGAAATAAAATATTAATAAATTGCAAATATTTAATCTAACCAAGAATAAAACTATATATTCTACTAGTCTTTTTTGTATAATATATTTTTTTCGAACACAACTTTTCGAACTTGAACAACATTTATAGATATTTTATAAATAATAATTCATATATATATATATATATATAGGTATATATAATAAAGATATACATTATAATAACCTAGAGGGAAAATATTTTAACAATATCATACCGTATATTTGTATAAATAACACGATACCGTTTTTATGTTAAATAATAATAAATTATGGTTTTTATTTTTATTTTTCTGTTAATTTTTAATAGGAATAATAATTGAAAGATATGATAAGTATAATATTATAATATTATGCAATTTTTATTATATAATAATAGATCGGATAGGTATAACATTTAACATAGTTTAGGAAGGATTGCTTGTATGCCACCGTTTTAAATTAGTTCAATAACACAAAATAAAAATTTGTATAGAGTATAGAACATTATACTTAATATTAGTAATATAAATTTAATTAAATAACCAAATAAACACAATTCATCAGTCGGTCAGCAGGGAGAATCGGTCTCCGAAGCACCGTTAATTTGTTTCCAAACTTTTTCTTCGATTTGCTGAAAAAAAAAATATTAAAAAAACCATTATATTATTTATCTGAAATATTTGCAATAAATATATTATTTTGTGATTTGCAATTCTGTATTTTAATAGCCACCGTTTTGTTATTAATAACTATAACTAATATTATGATGATTTTTTTCTTATCAATTTACTGAATGAATGGAATACTTTTTAAATTTAATTATGTTCAATAATGAAGATATTTGTATGGTACTACCTAGGTACACATTTCACTTTCTGTTGTTTCATAATAAAATATAATATTATGGTCATTGTATCGTGTATCATTAACACTAATGTAGTTATAGCTACGGGCAATGAAAGATTTTTGTTTAATTTAAACCATCACCAGTAACGTAGTTATTATTTTTTTTTCACATTATATAAATTACAACAATAAAAGCCAAAGGGTTCTATTCAAGTTAGTTGCGTGCTAGATTAATACAATATAAATATTTTACCTTCAGTATTTGTTGTTTGTTTTTACGTAAGACATTTGCTCATGATCATGATACTTGTATTTGTATACGTAAATAAATTACGAAGGCTTAATTAAAATCAACTCCTTATAGTTGGAAATGGAGAGGAGAAAGACTTTGCATGTTAAAAAATATATTTGTTTTATGGATCCTTGGAAAATCGGGGTTGATTATTAAATATATACTTTAAATGTTTGAAGTTTATTTTTTTATGCATTTCAAAGTAATAAAAATAATATCTTGATCAAAATCCCAGATATTATAGGTATAACTTTTAATTTGAATTTTTTATAAATATACACTATACAGTATACCTATCTATAAGATACAGATTATTTTTTTTAAGTTTTAGTTGGAATATGGATAAGTTCTTGTTAAATTAAAATTATATTGTATTTTTTAATTATTATTAGATATTATTAAAATTATTTATTCTTTGTAGAAACAGAATATAGTAAACTTATAAATAAATAAAAAAATACAAATAAATAATTGAACACCATTCATCATTAGTTACTCAATTCAATATTTAATTTATCGTTTTTTTTTTGTGTGTTATATAGTTGTAATAATTAACAAAATGTTAATTTTTTGGTGCTACAGTAAATTTAATATTGAAGTTAATCTATGCTACGAGTAATTGATTTTCATCAATAATAATATTAATGAAGGAGGGATGAAGTGCATTGGATAATATTATGATTAGGTTTCGATGTACATATATATTATTTATGTGTTCTGTGTTAGATTTTGGGTTCGGAAGCTTGGGAATACATTTGTTTAAAAATACTATTGAATTTGAGCTCCTATCAAACCTTTGGTTTAAACATTGAGATAACATTTTTTTTATGCATAATTTTATTTTTAGATTGTGAAATTGGTTAAAGTTTTTGTACATTTTTTAAAACTTTTTGTAAATTAATATATCTATCGATGTCGTAGGACTTGGTAATAAGTAATAGATATAAAGGTTTTTAAACACGTGTTGTTTTTTTCATTATAGTTATAATAGTTATATAACTATATAAAAAAATGTGTTATAATTAAATAAAATAATGAAAAAAAAATACCATTATTTTTGATTAATTTATTGTTAATTTTTTTAGCATTTCAAATATTTCAATTATTTTTGAAAAGCGCAAAGTGATTATCAAATATTGTTCATGGATATTTAATATATGCTCTATATTATTATGATATTCAAATTATAAAATATTATATCTCATTATACCTACCATAGATCGTTGTAAAGATATATTAAATAAAATAAATTATGATTCAAATATCCAATTATAAAATAATACATACCTATCTACTTGATTTATAATTTGTATTAGATAATAAATTCTTACTGTTTGTTTAGTGTTATACTTTAAGATACAATAAAATTAATTTAATTTAATAAAAAATAAAATATTACGATATTAGTAATATATTATATTTAGTCATTCTTAGCATAATATTAATGTAAAAAATTATATTTTTCATTCATGATAATGCATTTGAAAACTCTTTAAAAATAAAAGAAGGCAATTAAAGCCCTTATATGTGTTAGGTATATCAGAAGATTCATAAATATTTCCATAAGGGCATTAATATGTTGACCATAAACCATTGACATGCAAACGAGTATTATACACCATACACCAATATTAATACACCATCACCGTTATCACCGTAATTATTGTGGCGTCTTACCCTGTGTACCATTTTATTACGATCGTATCGTTCAATTAATTCTTTATCCGACAAATATGCCAAACATTCAGATTTTATAATGGACGCTTCGATTTCAGGTATTAGAGTTAAAGCTGCTCTATGTTTTCTTTTTAACATTGTTGACAATGACTTCCAACCCTTACTAGAAGTTTTAACTGTGACATCTAACCCAATTGTGTTGTTGTTTGTCTCTTCCGGCAGTTCTTCTGGCAATTCGCATTCTACTTGGTCATATACGCTCAACAAGTGTGCGCAATCTTGGCGCATCGATACATAACCTAAGTCATCAGCGTTCTTACCGTTCAGTATAACTGTCTTTGTGGTCTTCATGCTGGCTGCGTCACTGTCACTACTGTCATCTGTCCGGTCATTGCTATGACCATTTGGAGATTCTAAATCTTGGATGTCTTGTAGTGCATCGTCCAATTCGGCACTGAATCTATAAAATATTAAATCATGTAGGTACAGATAAAATGGTTATTTCATTTTGAAAATATATACACATGAAATATATAAGTGGGATGTTAAACGTTTGATTGCGCCTTGCTGTCTTATTGATTTTACGGATAATTTTGAGAATAAAAGTAAGAAACCACATAATTAATAGAGATACAAAATATAATAAATTTTAGATGAGCATAACTCCACCAACCTTAGAACTAAATAATTCTAGAATAACCTTCGCCTCCCCCCACAAAAAAAATATTTACAAGCAAGTGTTAAAATCTATTACCAACATTATCTAATTCCAGTTAATCATTGCATATGGTAGGTACTTCGTTACTCACTCTTCTCACATTTTCATAACGATTATTCATTTATCATAATACATCATAAGTTAATTAAATTAAAATTACAAAATATAAAACCTATTTTGATAAGTTATGTCATCATTCAAACACAAATGTAAACATACTAGACTAGGGAATCCGAAACCTGTCTGATAAAAAAAACGTCAAAAATTGTGATATATAATATACGTCTTAAATTATAACAAACAAAAATAGTTTAGGTATAACTTATTAAAAAATATAAAGGTATGGTTTCATGCACTATTTTAAAATATATTTTCTAAGGCCACGGTAATTTAGTTCATAATGTAGAAAACATAACTTTCAACTTCAAAATATTTTCTATCACTGAAAGTGAATCTAATTAGGTAATAATTATTTTTAATTTAATTTTTATTTTTTTAAGGTGATGAAATAAGTGGAAAGGAAATTATAAAAAAAAAGATCATTTGAGAAATTCTATTTTCTTATTTTGTTGTAGACATATATAATTTTCGTCGCCAAATGTTAATATTTCGTTTTACTATACATGATATGATTTTTAAAATGCTATATTTTAATTTAATATTTTTGATCTATTTATAAATATTTTAAGTTTCCGCCTTTTTCTATAAATTTCAGAAACATTTTTTTCGCTTGATCGAAAAACTTAAATAGAAGGTTCTTTATGCGACTATTTAAAACTATTAAAGATATAATATTATTATGGGCACGAATTTTTTCTACTTATTAAAATTTGCATACGTAATAAGGATAATAGTTCATGATACCAGCTCACACTTTCGGCTATGGCTAAATGTACAATTAAATATAAATGTATATTTTTTATTTGCTTAGTCATGTTCTTATACATTAGTTATTATTATTCAGACAATTATTAAACATTTTAAATTATTTATAGGGATAGTGTAGTTTACCTAAAATAATTTTTTTTTTTTGGAAATTTTCAAATCAAACAATATATATATACCTACTTACATTAATTTGTATTTTATATTCAGTGACTTTATTATATATAAAAAAAATAAATATTACATAATGTATTTGCACATATACGGTAAAACTTATAGCCATGGATATTATTCTTAGTGATTAGATAGGTATATTTTGTATTATATTTAATATTTCCAAAACTACTAGTTCGAATTTTGACTAAGATAAATTAAAATTAAAAAAAAAAAGAATAATTTATAGTGTTCAAAGGGTGGTTTTCATTCGAAAAACCACTGGACTCATATGACACTATAAAATTATATCGTATACAATAACACCTCAAGCAATTCGAAAATATGCAGTGTTCGATAAAATGTACTTACTCAAGTGGGTATATTATATGTAATTAAAATGTTCAAAAGTCATATTTAGAATAACTGCGTTGTTAAATTAATAAAGATGTGGGTTGTGTGAGTGCGTGAATATCGCACAATCCCACCCACAGTATAGTATTATATTATATACCTAATAACATCGGGACGGTAGCCGATTCATCACTCACCTCTCTTCGGGCGATTCGATGTGTTTGGACAGCCTGTTGCCGATGGTCTTCTGCAGCTCTTCCATCAGCGACGCGTACTGGACGGGCTCCGCGGCGGGCGGCGGCCTGGGCGACAGGCTCCGGGGCGGCCGGTCGCCGGACGCTATGGCCTCCTGGATGCTGGCCGACAGGGCAGTGTTCAAGCGGGACCTGTACACGGACGGTTCGGTCAGCTTTTCCAGGCACTCGTAAATCGGCACGGCGGCCACGGCGGCCGCGGACACCGAGTCCTGCGACGAGCTCTCCGACAGGCCGACCGGAGACGGTGTCCGCGAAAAGCTGGTCATCAGCTGCGTGGGCCGGCCGCCCGTGCCGTCCATCTCGACGATCACCACCGGCGTCACCGGCTTGGCCCTGCGCTTCAGCGTCACCGTCCGGCTGCACACGGCCGCGGTCGCCGTCACCGCAGCCGGTGGCCGGTGGTCGAGCGCGCTCAGCGATTCCGTGGACGCGTACGTGGGACAGCCGCCGGGACCCGCCGTCCCGTCCGCCTCGAACACCCAGGAGCGGCCGTAGTTGTTGTCCGACGTTTTCCTGGCGGTGCTGTTCGACCGCAACACGCACTCCGATTTGACCTATTCCAAAACGAAATCCAATGTACAAAATCAGTGGAAATAATCCATCATGCGTCGCGTATTATGTATAGTGTAATAATATTATTATTTGGGAAACAAAATTTCCGGGTTTTTCGTAAATCGTTTTACGATAACGTCTTTCGGCGTGCAGATTTTTGATGTTTTTATTATTTCTTATATAAATGAAAATAATTAGTATTTTATACTAATATACTATACTTTATATAGTTTATATACAGATAGGTACCTTTATATTATATATGGTAACGCAATTTTAAAAACAGTGCACTCGAAACACAGCGGGCGCCTATTTGTTGTTTTTTTTTTTTTTTTTGTATTTTTCCCGAGCAAGATTATACCGATACGCGTTATATTTCGAGAATAAAAACGACAGCGGTGTATCGACTTATAGTTGTTTTACGAAAACGTTGAAATTAGAAAATTAGATTTGCTCGAAATGTATTTTTCGTTCATTCAAATCAGCTATACGTCTAACACGATAATACACAATATGATATTACGTATACATAAAGTTAGTTATTGAACAATAAGTGCGTATAGAGTGTAGACGATATTGATTTTTAGACGGCCCGTGACACATTTATTGACGTTGGGATGCCGAAAACCACATCAAATAACAGTCTTACATTTTGAGAATGGTTCTGCAGGATAATAACGTGGGTTCCGCTCATTTTGTTAAACTAGGTGGGTGTATATGATGGATGTAATCAGTATATATTTTGTCAACTTCACGACTTAATGAAAACCGCCACAAGCCGCTGCACTGATATTTACATACCAATATACAAATCTATATTTACAGGAACGACTTATGTATACCCACTATAATGCTAAATCGAATATCGATATAACGTTAATATCAATCTAATAAATTGGTACGTAATTAATGTGGTTAATTTTCAAAACTATCTTTGTTTAGTTCGAAAATGCGTAAAAAAGTAGGTGTCTACCTTCTATTTAATGGATAAGTTTCGAAATTTTAATCGATTTTTGACCCAATCAGGAATGCATATTATTACTTTAAATTAAAACACATAAAATATGAAACGAAGTAATACATTTTATACACCACAGATTTTGGATTGCCAATGATAAATACCTAGTAAAAATAAAGAATACCATATGAATATAATATTATACGTAATAATATATTTTGAAAAACGGTTTCAAAAGAGTTGTTATTTGTTTACGTTTACCTTGAAACTTTTGTTGTAAATTAATTTTTAAAAAGTAATCATGTTATATAATATAATATTCTATGAATGCTTTTAATTTTTTTTTTTTAACGTAATAATTTGAAAAATAATTAATTGTTTTAAAACTAACAGGCGCACTGGAAAAATAAATTGATAATGCTCCCATATGCAGGCAATTAAATATATATTGTGTAATAGTTTAATTTGAATCAAAAAAATATGAAGATAATTGTATAAGTGCTATCCTATGGAATATAGCCATAGAGAATCAACACATTTTTCTATGAAGGTTCTTAAAACAATAATTATTTCAAATCATATTGTGTTTTCTTTGTAAATTACTGAATTGTTTATTTGTATTAAGTGTAAGAGAAGTCAAACAAAAACAATGCCATAAAACTGTTATCATTATATTTTAGGGTCTATATATAAAATTACCTATCAATGATTAAATTTAATGTGAGTTTTGAGTAATTAATGACATATATTCTTCAAATTACACATTACTCTTATAGTTACATTATTATTGTAATAATTTCGATAAAATTGCGGTTTAGGTACCTATTTAAATAATTATTCAAATCACAATAATTTTATAAATTACTAATACAAAATCATGAATGACTTGTATATAAAACATCGTTTAATTATTTATATTTTGTGGAACATATTTGGAGTACTTTACCCTCATATTTATATCATTATTTTTAGGTAGTAAATTTTTACAAAAAATATTTTTATTACCCATTAGCCATTATGATAACAATTATAAACATGTTTTGCTTATTTATAATACGAGTAGGTATTATTTTGTTTTATAGTTTTAATATTTTTATTTATTATTTTTAGTGATTGATTGAAAGTATTTTTCTTGACCTCCTACTATAATATAATTTACGTTTTATGTATGTGTAATAATTATTTTATGTATTAAGTACAAGAATTGAAAACATACCCTTGGCATAATGTAGTCAACATCTGAGTTGTTATCTGGTTCTGCATTTTGTTGTGTTTTATCCACACGTAGCATACAACAAAATGTTATCTGCGAATCGAAAAATGCGCCGATTATGGCTACTAATGTGCTTATACTAGTAGTGTAACGAGCTGTAAAACAAGTACATAATATCATATTATATTCATTATAATATGTCAAAACAAACTAATAACTATATATTAATAAATATTTACATAAGCACATCCATAGAAGTCTTTTTTATTTTTAAAAAAAATTAATTTAATGATATAATAACTATAATATCATAAGGTATTTCATTCATATAAAATATAGGTACATTATTACTTCATAAGTAATGGTAATATAGATAATGAATGTAAAAAAATGTGGAATAAAATATATATAATAATATACAAGTAGGTAATCAGTAATCACTATTCAGTATTGTCTTCGTAGGTTTTAATAACAAATATACCTATCAGTAATAATATTATTTAACTATTTTCTCTGTTGTAAATTGTAATAATATGCAAAGGATTTTTACTTATCATATAAACATATAGGTAGATATGAAATTGTTCATATATTATTTATATAATATGTACCTAACCACTGTTTATATCAGTCACACCTAGCTAAATCATTTTATACTGTTAATCACAATATTCTATTACAAAAATAAAAATAATTAAGGTACCTAGTTAGTTTCATTAAGTATTTTTATTTTTTAATGTATCTAAGTATATTTGGTAAAATTATTCAATATTTTAGCGTAATTAATAATCATTGAATCATGTATCAAATGGCTGTAATTTCGAATTTCTGGACACGAGTTTTCTCAGTAGGTCCATTATTCATGTGTTTATATACACATATATTATATAATATATTAAAATATTAAAAATGAATCAAATCAATATCATATACCATACAACATATACGGTTAAAAAAAACAATAATAATTACCATATAGAACTAAAGTTTCCAAGCCTTCTTTTGACATGATATGTTTGACCGATTCAGGTGTTAGGTATCTCCATTCTCCGATTTCCAATATTATTAAATTTACTATGTTCATGATCAGGATAGATACAGTGAGGCATAATAGGCCTCGTTGTTTGGCCGTAGTCCAATCACCTACACACGAGAAAACTGCGCCCCCTACTCCAAAGAACACATTCTATGAAAAAAAATATATATAATTATTTATTTAGAATATATTATGTTGAGGACGTTGAGGTGTTAATTAATGAAAGAAATCTAGATATATTATCATATATTGCAAATTTACAAAGCTGAATGATAAAAGCTTAAAAGCTACACTGATAGATATTTGATTTAATATCATTTACTAGGTTCGTTATAAATTCTAAGTGGAGCGATGAATGTATTAATTTTAAAATATTTTAAAAATTACTGCTTTGCGGCGGAGTCTAAAGCAAAAAATGGAATAATAATTGGAATAGAAACAGTAGTATTCGACAAAATTGATTTTGTTTTTTTGTGTAATTTAAAAATGAATAAAATATACCTACACTTGAAATTTGTATTTGAATTTTTTTATTTATGTTAATAATATTTTTATTTTCTTAGTCATAAAGTTGGAAAATTTCATTTTCTCCTCATAAGTTGTGTTTTTCAGAAATTAAAAATATTGATAATATTATATTAGTAGTCATTTTTTTTTTATGTTAACTTTTGTAGTTCAAATTTTGATGTTCTGATGAAATCAATAATTAAGTTCATCGTTTAGTCGAATCACTATAGATAATAGAAAAAATTAAATTAAGTGGACATTCTGTTTTTGTTTAGTAATTTTTCTTATACAATGAAATATTATTGAATTTAAATTTAACATAATCATTACAATAGTGACCATTCTCAATGACGATGTACACTCGAAAACTATATATCTAGTAAACAGCGAAGCGATTATTTTTGTTTTGTTTTTAATTAATTTTTATTATTAAGAATAATTTTGTCATCTGTTTAATATATTTCTCACTTATCATCATAATTATGTTATTATTTACCCAAGACCCTGTCCATATGTTTGATCCTATTCTGAGAACAGGTACTGTGAATAGAAAAAATATGCCTGCTACTATTTGGACAGCGCCAACGCTTATATATAGCACACTCCACAGCAGGTGTATGGCGGTGCATGCTTGAATCCAGCTTAAGCACATCAAGTCATCTATATGATTTTACTTTTTCACGACTTCGCACTTGTATTGTGTGATGTGATTTCTAAAAAATCAAAAATAGCAATTTTAATTATATTTTTGAGTTCAATGTTCAATGATGCAATGTGTGTACTTAAATTATAAATTTTAATTAATATAAAAATTGGACACAAACTTAGATAATGCATATCTATTATCTAATATTATACTGCATATATGTACATTAAATATATATACCTAAAAACCAAATATAGATAATAACATGTACATGGTAAATTATACAATTATAATTAACGAATGAACAATTATTTAAAGGTCCTTATAGTATTTTTTTAATGACGGTAATTCAATATTTTTAGTTATAATATTTTCAAATTGTGGTTTATTGGTTCTAAGCATTATTATGTAGTGCTTTGAAGCAACAAATGTTGAAGGTTAATGATAATAATTTAAATAGGTCCTGACATTGAGACATTTTTTTATCACATTCTCATTTGTTGGTATCCATTTAACAATACGCTTTTCGTCACGGTTACTAACGCAAATTTGTTTCCGGTAATGTTTTTTCCAGTTTTCCTTCAAAAAAAAAAATTATTGTTTTTGATATAAAAATGTTATTTATATTATTGAGATGTTAAGCACACATGTTTTTCAGTTAGGTACAAGTTACCTCGTAATCCTAAGAACTATAATATAACTATGGTAGTTGTTCCGTGACGAACATAATGTCATTACTCATTATATATGTTTAATTTTAGAGTTCTGTTAATGCTTTCATAATATTATACAGCTTAAAACAGTCAATTAAAAAAAAATAGTATTTCCAAATCCTTTTTTTATATTTATGATAATGTAATAATATAAAATACATTTAAATTAATAATATATTTTATATATTTGTATTTTCATACTTTTATAAGACATTTTAGATTTGTAATAAAATAAAAATTATTTAATTAACAAAAGTTATATTAAATTATTCGACTTTTATCTTAAAAAATTTAATAATCCATGCTACACATTACATTTAGAAATTTAGAAACCCGAACAAATTGTTTGCACTTATTTTATTTTATTGAAGGTATGGACCATTTTCTTACAACTATTGCATATTTTATAGTCAGTTATTACTTATTGTTAATAATAACATTTAATTTAAAGTATAATAGTGTATAGTTTATACTTATATATTCTAATAAACATTAAGTAGAGTAATCAAATAAATATAACGTCTGTAACCACTTAAAAATGTTTGTCTTTTTTGCTTCCTTATTAATTCAAAACCAACTTATAACAAAGCTATACAATAATAATTTTTGGATATGTTTATATTATGATAATTGTTGATTAAGAATGTAAATTATTTATTACCTAATATCTATACATAGTTACTAAGTGTGAGAAAAACAGTTTTAAATGACTAAGTATCTTAAATCGTGGTTGGTGCCTAGTATAGTAGTTACTTAATAAAAATAATTATACAAATATAATAAATTACAGCAATACTTTTTAAGAAAATTTCAAAGTAGGTAATTTATGTGATTTTATGAAATAGATTTATTAAAATAAAATATTTTTCGTTAAATATAAATGTAATATAATTTTTAAATTAAATTTTATTACAATTGTTATAAAACAGATAATCAGAAATAAAATGTCGAATCAATCAAAATAATATTTAAATATATAAGATATTTAGGTAATTATATTATGTACTTAATCTGAGTGAAGTGAAATAAGTACATATTTCATAATTATATAAGTATATTATATAATAAACATTTGTATTATAGAAACATATAAAATAAATATATGTAAATCATTAAGTTCACTGTTTAGTGTTTAGTAGCTTTAATATATTACTAAACATATCTAAAAAACCGTATATGAATTTACTATTGATAATTTAAATTCGAATTTCTTATAATTCATATTATTATGTATTTTAGGAAATATTGTATCAAAATAAAAATAAGTATTATGTAGTTACTTATATTAATGAAATTAACAAAAACCAAACATGTTCATAAAATAATACGATATTATATGGTTTATAGATTATAGATTATGTATAACTCTATATTTTTTGATATATTATTTATTAATTAATGATGTGTACCTAATACATATCGATCTTAATTAAGTTAAAAATTATTTGCGTTTTAATTTGTTTATTTTAGTTAAAAATGTATAACATTATAATATTAGTTCATGGCAAGGTTCTGCATATAATTAACTTAACTATTAAATTGTATTTAATTTACATACCTATATTTGCAATGTTATAGGGTCTTGAAAAGCCTTGATTATGCACTGAGTACAATTGTTTTTATCAATTCATAATATTTTTTTTTATTTGACTGAAAGATTAGATAAAGAGACTAAGAGGGTAGGGACCATTATAGTAGATTATGGGAAAATAATTGCAACAACTAATAATAAAATGCACTCCATAGGGTAATAATTATATACATTTCATTAACTTATCGGCGAATGTAGGTATTATTTTGATTCTTTACTATTTTGGTATAACAACTAGGTATTATATAATTGTTACTTTATTTTAAATTCTGAGCTGATTTTAATGTTCTAATTGTTACTAGGTACAAAACATATTATATTATGCACTATTTTACACATAACCGTATTTATTAACCGTACATTAATACATTTTAAATTTTAATAATCTTTGTCGAACTATAATTTAGAGTATTAACATTGAACCAGTGTATAGAATATAATAACTTATATATCAAACAAATATTACAGTGATACCTTTTTTACACAACACAATTTATTACACTGTAAAAAAACATTTTACAATATTAATTTCACTAAAGTTTATAAAAAATAAAGACAAGATGGTTGTAATAATTAATTTACTCATTTTTAGAATTGAATGCGAAGTCATTAGTTGTTAATGATTCGAATTTTGAACTATAGTTAATGGATTAAATTATGTGTATATACAAAATCAAATCAAACAACAATAATTGCTTTGTTATTTTAATTCATGAATAATTGAAGGAGTCTTTTATTTTAGTTAAATAATTCGGAGAATGTGGTAAAATATTAAGTTTCCAAAGTCACATAATATATAAATAATACAATTCTTGTCTAATATAATATATAAGAAATGTTATTTAAATTACCATAAATCCGTTTAATATTTCATATTAAAGAAATTTCATGAAATTATATAGTTTAACTCTGAAATTTGTTCAAAATGTTCACAAATGCATTATAGATAAAACAAAATATATGATATCTAGTAGTTTTATTTAGTAATACCGAACTAGTAAGATAATAAGATATATTTAAGTTATTTAACTACACACATTAATAGAAGTAGAATACTATTTTTGATATTATCACTCATACAATTCAGTTTTTTCTATACGCCAGAAATTAGAATAATTGTAATATTTAACAAAAATGTATATTATTTTACACTTATTCTTTATATTACTTACAATAGATATTATATAAAATAATTTAACATTATATCTTTCTTTTTTTTATGCATAATGTATCTTGTACATATATTTATTTTTTGTTAACACACTTTATAATTTATTGTAAAAAAAAAATCAGATATTCTAACGCTATTATGTTATAATATTTATTTATATAATATATTTCAACAATTTTTTTATTTTCTGGTATGATAATTCAAATTAATTTATATACCTATTCATAACATTTTTTTTTAATTTTTTGGTTAGCAATAAAATATGTTAAGTCTTATTAATTTTTTCTATCAATTATATTTTCATAAGAAAATAAAAGAATTTACAAAATAAATCAACGATATATTATATACTGCTATAGTTTATACATATTAAATGGATAGAGTATAATTGTATTGTGCAATATGCATGCAATAACTAATAACAATATACCTAATACTTAAAAATAGAGTACTTATATTGTTTTTTTATAAAACAATATTATTAAATAGGTACAAGTTTTAAATAAATGTATCTACATAACCTTCGTTTTCAGTTTTTTCGTACATATGAAATAAAGAAATTCCTAAATTTATAAAAAAAAACATTAGTATATAGGTATCTACATAGTTCACAGAATATTTCTATTAGTATGAAATTAACTTGATGCATATACGTAGTATTTAATTATTGTCGTTTATGTCATTTATAACATGCGGATACGCTTGAGTATAATAACTACTTTATAGGACGTTAACCGGATGAAAATTATGTTGCTGTTAACTTATTAACCAATTAAAAAATATATATATATATATAAATATTATATTCCCAAATAATCTATTGAAATGGGAGCAATAGGGCAGGGGTCTTTTGAAATGAATTCGCACACCATTTACTGAAATAATAGACCTGATAATAATAAAATATGTTACTAATATAATAATTTATGAGAAATTAGGGTCTGAATATGTCATCCGTCAAAAATAGAAATCGCACACACGCTGCTCAATGCTTATTAATAATAAAAGCTATTATAACATTAAATTAACTTTTGAGTTAAATTGAATAAGTTCGAGGTACTGTTGATGTAACTTAAGAATTTCATATTGCATAATTGGAGAAAATATTAATTTGATATTTTGTCAGTATTTATGGACAGTAATAGAAATAAATAAATATTAAAAATAATTAACTCATCATGTTTAATATTGTACCACATCATTTTATTATATTAGATGGGTACTTTAAATTTTGGATGAATGCACAGGTGTTACAATAATAACGTTTAATGTTTTTTTTTTTGTATGTGTCTTAACATCACTTTTAGGAGTTTGATTACCAATATTTAGGGTGAGTTGTGGTAGAAATTTGATAAGAATGTTAAAACATTTTTAGTACTTATTAAAATAATCTAAAATGACTAGGATGTAAGTATGTAACATAACAATTGCAAACTATCTTGAACGAATTAGCAATTATCATTGCCATCCAAATAAGGTAGGGCTTTTTTATTTTTTATTTAAAGACCATATTTTCGAAGATTTGTATTTTTTATTCAATTTAAGAAGTATTCTGTGACACAACTAGCTTCTTTTTATTCTAATGAGAACCTATTTTTTTACAATAAGTTATGGAAGTAGATATTTTTTTGAAAATGTTGATGTGTTTCAATCATACGAGTATAGGATAATAAGTAAATTTCGATTATTTGTGTATCCTTGATATCTTAATACTTTGATGTTAACATTGAAAAAAAACATTATCTGATATGAAAAAGGATTTTATTTTAAATGAAAAAAATAGTCGGAGCATGCTTAGCGAATCACTGTATAAATTGATTATTTATGAAACTGATAGTTTTTGCATGTTGGAATATTTTACAGAAGCTAAAAATGAAGATATGATATATGTGAAAATGATAAATGATAAATTTATAATCAATTCCCATCGATTATGGTATCTTAATAATTGCATAAGCATTTTGGTAAACCATTTTCATTTAAATTTGTCTACCTGTAATATTTTACACAACTTTCTCGAAAACAATGTAATTATAGGTTATAGATAATAAACAATAGTACCCGCTCATCTACGCTCATCTATTTAACACCGAGATTTAAGAAGTGAAAGAAATGGCTATCAAGCATTATCTGTATTCTGACTATAACTGATTCTTTTTAAAATATCACTAAAAAGTTGGGAGAAGCGTAAGTGTGTAAAACTATTTAATATAACCTTTTAATGTATTATTCTTGTTGAATCTTATCATAATATAAGATTAGTAATCTAATATATAATGATAAACCATAAATGAATTCGAATTTTAGTTCTTAAATATTAAAAATTAAAACCAAAATGAATACTACTAATTTATTATTCATATAATCTATTGTCTCAACTAGTATGTATATTAGGGTATGTCATATTATATGTGTTGAATTAAATTTACTTTTATACCATGTTATTTAAGCAACTAGGTGAATGGAGTAAAAAGTAAAATCTTCAGTTCTTAATAATTAAGAAAAAAATCAAAAAAACAATACAAATAGGTATGACTGAAAAATGAGATAATTTACGTAAAAACAATTTCCAACAAATTTAATTTTTTTGTCGTAATTCTAAAATCTATTGTAACTGTATAGACGATATATATGATATTCAAAATATTTCAGATCTTTTATGATTGCTATAGATTTTTAAAATTGTTTACTTTTTTAAGTTCTTTTTTTCGATCTATGATAATAAAATTTTGTTTGTATGCCAAAAACGTTGAAAATTTAATACGAAAATCCTTATAAATTGTTCTTACAGTTTATTTCATACATGTTCACAATTTTAATGTTTATTCTATTGCAATTTGCACTGTATAAAAATTATAAAGTATATTGTAATATTGTGTAGGTTAGGTATTATAGTTATTAATACCTATATATTACCTGTTTGTACTCTGATCTCATTTATCATTCTATTCTTATTGACTTTCCTACTCGCAAATGTCGGAATGCTACATACAAAATGTTTTCTTGGAAAATTTACTATTTATCGTTGTTTAATCAAATAAAATATACCTAATCTATTAATCTATATAGCTGTATTACAAGTTATTTACAGAGTGTCTCATAAAGATTTTTCGATTTCAATTTGTCCTAAGACTGTAAATGAATAAACCTATGAATAATCATCCTGTATAGTGTACACTGTGTAAAGTATAACATATAAATACAATTTATTATGCAAAAATATTTGAATTGAATTGTTTTTTTTTTTTTACCAACCATTAATTAACATAATTTATGAATATGAAATAAATATAATATTTATGATGCATGCATTCGGAGTGGTAAAAATAGTTTTTAAACAACCCGTAGTGTTAAGCCCTAAATTATATTTAGAATTTGTATGTAGATACTACTTTTATTTGAAAAATAATACACTTTCGTTAGAATATTAAATCAAAAAGGTTGTAGACTTTTTCAAATTTAATTTAATTATACAATACAATAAATTACTAACAAAGTATAAAATTTAAATGCTTATTAAATTTGAAATACGTATATAATAGCAAATAATTAACTAATACCTAAATACTTAATAAGAAAATATAACATTTATTGATTTATTAGTGAACATAGATATGACCAAGATAATTTAAGAATCTGTGTACCTACATTAAATGTATTTAAATAACTTACTGTAGGCATTTTTATATATTTTCTGTATTATCTTAAGTCTAAAAATGAATATAATTAAACTAATTGTTTACATTTTTAACAATTCATGAAATTATTAACTATTTTTGATAATGTTTTTTTATAATACTTCGATTTCCCATAGTTTTTTTATTGATGGTTTCACCAAACAATACACACTAGACACACTATGGCCATTCATTTGTTAAATTGAAGTTGTACTGGTTCGTCACTACATTTTTTTAATTTTAACGATACTCAATCTACTCAAAACCTAAATAGCATACCAAAATACTGTCTGATCTGCATTAAAAAATATGTTTGAATATCATTAAATTTTTTTTTTTTTTTACTATTTATCTATAATTTATAAACTTGATAAAAGTACTTTTTCTAAATAGTTTGACCAATTATACAATTTTGATTTTTTGTATGTTTATAGACATGTTACAACTTATTACAAGTAAGCTTTTGATAGTTTCATCTAAATTTTTGATATTTGTATTAAGTTACAAATATTAGTTCAATCTCCATTTTTAAATATAGAACCACAAGTATTTATTTGAATTTTACAGGAAAAAATACTTTTTATTATTCATTATAATAGAGTCTAGAAGTATTGAATTTTAATAATTTGTAGTTATTTCATCAAAAGCTGCTTTAGACTCTCCTTTAAACATTTTAATAATCGTGTAGAGCATATTTTTCCATATTTTTCAAAAAATATATTATAGATATTAAAATTTAAAAACTGTTTATATATTGTGTAATATATATTATGTAAGTAATGATAAAAAGATTTATACTTTAGTAATTCTTGTACCTATTGAGCTAATTACTTAAACACAGAAAAAACAATTGAATGCTATTATGTAATTAAAAGAAAGCTAAAAATGACTTTAAAAATATTATGATGTCATTATTTATAAGTTATAGCTAGCAATTTGTAATAATTATTATAATTTAAGGTAAAAAAAGTTTTTGAAATTTAATATATAATTTTTACTAGGTATTCACATAATATTATTTACTTTTGCTTCTTCAATATACCCACATACACATAATATATAAATTATTTTTTTAATCGCTAGTATTTATACTTTATATTATAAGAAGTATAGAAAAAGTATAACATGCATTTAGAAGAGAGGTGTATAATATTGTAATATAATGTTATAAAATTTGTAGTGAACATGTGAACCACAAAAATAGTGATAGTATACGTCAAATTATATATTGCGTGATTATTTAACGCATATGATGATATCAGCGCTAAGCACGTTGTATCTTTATTTTGTTTTTTTTATACAATCCTACGAACGTGAAGAAGTATAAATTATATCACTTCGTTTGGTTAATTTCAATATATTCTTTTTGGACAATTCATGCGTTACGAATGAACACTTTATGTATAACAAAAACAATTGGTAAGGCATATGTTAATTTGTCATGTACAAAATGTGTCCTTCTACGTAATTCAATACTATGTACGAGTTATTATAGTATACTGCATACGTCAAATATACTTTTAGCATTTATTTTACGTGTATAAAATACGTTAACTTACAATATTAACAGTAATGGAAAACAATAATGTACACCCAAAATATGGTTATTGGGTTTTATAAGGAATAAATTATAATTTTTGTGGACTGCAGTTTATTGGTGTAAAAATAATCGCTGGGTTGAATAATTAAACATTAATAAAGTTGAAATAGTAAGATTTTTTTTATTGTTTTTGGTTATTTATTATTTCTAATAATATCCTAATATACATCCTAATCAGTCCGTTTACTTGTTATGTCTAAACATTCTAAACAAGGAAACTTCAATACTATTGTCTGTTTGTATTTAACACTCGTTATATTATAGAGAGTTACAGATAGTGAATATTGTATGATGTTACAGTTTATAGTATAATAAATATTTACGCAATGTATATACTTTATACAATTATACCTATATGGAGATGAGTAATACTTTTGGTTTCTGTAAATGTCAATATAAATAAATTCATTATACTATTTTGAATTTAAACATAATGGTTGTATTTATTATATTTAAAAAAAAACCCGATTAGTTATTGATTTTAGAAGAAACCTGATGAAAAAAACTTCCAAAACTAACTGTTAGCATTTTTATATTTATATTATAATACAACCGTAAGACTATAAGAACCATAAAATATTTTTTAGTCTTATTATTTAAGAATAAAATTAATAGTTATATACTTTAAAGAACGTTTTCAAACATTTTAATTAGATAGGTACCTACCTATTATATACAAAAAAAGTAAACACATAATGACTCCGCTCCGGTTTAAATGAGAAAAAAAAAAATTCATATTACATTTTAAAAATTAATGATTAATATATTATACAGTGTAGAATCTGTTTGCAGTAATGACTAATATACAACCAGCATGAATGAAATTCAACTAATCAAACTATTCTAATAAAATGTATCAAGAATCAGTGCTTTAAACAGTAAATACTAGTAAGATTTTGCCGGTCTTGGAGATATACCTGTAATACTTAACATATTTTTATTAAATTATGACATCTTTTATAATACAATTATGAATTTGATCAAAATTGTATTAATAATATTTGAACATTATTGACATTTATTAAATAGATAAATTTTGATCAATACCTATCAAAGATTATATAAAAGAGCTTTATTGTGATTTGTTACTTATTATTAGTACTTATTTATTAGTTTATTTGTTTGTATATATATAATTAAACTCGTATTTGATTGTCTTGTCTTAAAAATTGAAATGTCGTAATTTAACATAATGTTGTGTTTAAAACAATGTTGTAGTATTAAAAATAATAATAAGATGAAAAATGGTGAAAATATCGTTTCTATAAAATTAAGTATTTTAATTAAATAATAAAATTAAAATGTATTTCGTTGAAAAAGGAGTGCCAAAATATTGTTGTATTTTTTTTTCATTCGATAGAAAACTAGAATTTTTTAATAATAATCTTTGTAAAGAATACTAACAATTTAAAATTAATATATGTTAGCTATACTATATATTATTATGGTTATATTATGTGTAGCAAGCAGATAGAAAAATTAAACTTTTGAAACACTACTTTTAATTACGAATACAATAATTTATTAATTACCTCAATTTTATCCTTTTGTATTTAATTAAAATAAAACAAGTATAATTTAGATGGACAAGTGGGGAAGTTATAATCTTCTGATATTTTATAGGGGAACATGGGGAGTAAAGATATCATTGCACCTCATCCCCATCCCCATCCTTATTGTCTTAACATTTAAATTCCATATGGAACTATTAGGTGGTTTAGCTGATACTTATCATTGACTATTGCTACAATGCTACATTATATTACTCGATACGCAGATACCTAGGTACCTACCTGAAAGGATTTTACATATTATATATGAATATATTATATTAACACATTGTAAGATATTACATATACTTATGTACCTAACTGAGTAATTCAAATATTTATAATGGTAGTATAAACCTATCCATATACCTATAATAATATGAATAATAAATAATTAAAGCTTTTTAAGATACATTTTTAGTTATAGAATTTAGAATTATTTCACTAGCTTAAAATGTAATCATGTTAGATCTATTCTCATTGTGCATGCAATTCAAATATTTAAAAACTATATTATTTGAAAGGTGTTTGAACAGCATAATAACTTACTTCATTTTGATAAGTTGGATAATGTATTTGATATACTTAGTGAATTGTAGCTACGTGGAAAAATCTTTTACTTTATCATGTCTAAAACCTTATCAGAATTCAATATTTATTGATTCATTGCGACAATTGAATGTGATGCGGATTGCGCAATTCAAAATCAATATATAATATACAGTAGACACTCTTTAAGCTTGTTATACTAATGTAGGGTTGGGAAATTCGCGTGAACGTAATTTGGTGGTCATTTTTTGGAATAGCTGGGATTTTGAAATATCTAACAATTAATGGCAATAAATTACTATTTATAAATAATTATAATATTATGTTATCTTATGAAGTAGTTTAATAATATATTTGCATTTTTGATAAATATATAAATACATAATTCTTAAAATGAAAAAAATGGAAAGTAGTAATTTTCTTTTAATGGTCTAATCTTTAAACTCATAATAAGTATTAAAATAATAAATTAATTAATTAAACTATGGGAGAAAAAATGAAAGATCTACATATGTATACTAGTGAACTTAAGATTTTAAATGACAATACAAAATATTAAGTTAAAACGAGACTACGAGAGACAAATAAAAAAACTTGTAGTTAATTGGTAAATTATAACTATCTCATGGTGTTTATCACAGTAGGCATAGGTGCCTTAGAATAGCAATTATTCCATGATTATATACAATGACATAATGCATTATAAAAATTAAACACTTAAAAATGTAAGAGATCAATCCAGTTTATAAATAATAGTTAAATTATTTGGAACCATTTACATTTACCTACTTGATAATTTGATTAATATTTATTTCATTATTGATATTATAATATAAATGTTATTTTAAAATATCATTTGATTTAAAACTATTATATATCTAAGACACTTATTAGTATTAAAAGAAAGAAAGAAAGAAAAAAACTAATTTCCAAAAAAATGTTTATTTTTATTTTTTGTATTCCTGAGAATTTCCGGTAGAAAGTAAAAGTAAGTACCTACTATACTTATGCAATTTATGAAACTGTTTTTACAAATTGTGTTCATATAATAACTTAATTCAAAATTAAATTGTATTTATGTCAATAAACCACAACACAAATAATTTTACTTTTGTATTTACTGTTTTATGTTATACTTCTGTGGTGTATTATATAAATATTTTAGTTTAATATCAATTAGAGTTAAAATAAATTGATAATTGTGGTAAATGAAAATATGACTTAACAAAAATTATACCAATATAAAAATTAATCATTATTATAATAAACGAATACAATGAACACATACATAGATTTGCTTAGCTATAATTTGTAATTATTATGATATTGTTTATGTTATTAATTAATTATACAGTGCTTATAGCTTATATAACTGTTAAATCATATATTTATTTCCTATTCAATGTTTTATATATTATATTTAATAAATTATGATTTATAAATTTTAATTTAAATAGTAATAAAGAATAGTTATTACTTACAAAAATAGTTTGTATGCAAATTAAATACTCGTAAATATCGCTAGTGTATTGGAAATTATTCATAAGTATATAACGCTTATTATTGATTTTCATTTATAATAAAATCGATGTTTTGTATTATCTACCTGTCTACCTATATTTCATTATACGTTACATATAACATGTAATATAAAACATAATAAGTGATTATTTTTACTATATAAAAGATAGTAACAACCTAAGTATTTCTATACTGTTATTGATAGATTATTATTTGTGTATTATTTATGTATATAAGTATGATAGTAGATTATTGTTGAAACCTATCACATAGTTTAAATGTTTAATAATAATTTGTACGTCATAATATGCGCACATAGCATATTCAGTTGGTATATTTTATTTTATACTGTAGGTTTACTTAATCAGTATTGAAAAAACATAAAATACTTATATACTCAAGTTGTTAAAGTTTAAATTTGGAACAATCATCTGCACAAAACATGGTCAGCCGAGAGGGTAGGAAATCTGTTCATACGTACATAGATAATAGCAAGGAAAATAAAAATTAATTTCTTTAAGATAACAGATTAAATTTAAATACCTATTAAATATTATAATGTTTATGGGCCATACATTTATTATCGAAAAGGATATTATATTATTATCTAATTTATGATGTACAGAGTGTTTATTTTTACAACAATTATACTAATTATCAGTCAATTTTTGAGATATGAAAATATGTTGGGTTATTTTTTAAAATTGGTAGTCGATATACCTCACCAAATAATTCAACAAAGTTATTGCACATAAATAATTTATTATTAAATTTTATATGTTTACTTAACATTAAATGTTTTTTTGGAGCCTAGTATTGATGTTTTAAACAAAACATTTTGTTTAGTTTCCATTTTATAGATTGATCATACATGTTAATGAGAAAATTTAATATATATTTAGATTTAAACATTTTTTAGTTCATACAAATCTGGACTCGCTTTATAAGCATTTAAAGTTCATGGGGACATGTATATGCAGCACTGCAGTACTACACTCATAATTTCACGAGTATGCCTTTCCATATTCACCACCTGCTCTATCTTAGACTACGAAAAAAAAAACTGTTATAAAGTGAGACTGTAGAGCAGTTAGCAGTTGTGCAAGTATAGAAACGTATGACAAAATGATTAAATAAAATAAGTTGCTTAATACTGTATATCAGGGGCGGCCAAACAATCGATCGCGGACAATTTCAAAGTCGCGATCATGTTAAAATTTATTTTAGGGCTATGCGCCCTTATGTTTCTTAATAATAATAGTTATTCAATAATAAAAAAATTTTCTATGTAAGTCGATCCTCAAAGGTTAAGTACATTTTTAGTAGATCGTGACCAAAAAAAGTTTGGCCACACCTGCTGTATATTATTTAGATATTTACTTTAAAATGATAAAAAATAATATTCTAAATAAGAGTATAATTACGATTATGACTGGTAAAAAACAACAATATCTGTAGAAATACTATTGATTTAAATTTGTAGTTTTCATATGATGTGGTGTCTTGCGCGGCGGAACCCATGCAAGCAAGTATAGAAGGTTTGTAACGAATTGTTAAAAAAATATTTTCCACGTGATATTCGTTACGTAACGACATATTTAAATAATTATTTAATCATTTATTAATTATTCGTTTATTTTGAATTTTTTTTTTATCATAATTGTTATAATTATATAAACGAATTGAGTATTTAATTTTGATTTATATAAATAAGCGCACTCATTATGTGTAATAATAATTATAATAAGTGTAATGGGACGGAGAGTCGGATCTATATCTAAGCGTGTACGAACTGTAGGAACGATAATTTTATTGAAATACTATACGTGCCGTAGGTAGAAACTATTAGGTATCGACTGATAAATAAAATAAATTTACATAATACTATAATTTATTTTCATTTGATGGTATAGCTTACGAGTAATGAAATTCGATTATCCATTATACCTGCATACCGAGCGCGAAACACCGATGAAAATCCAATATTGTATACCCACAAAAACATATAATTTTTATTTATAAAAGTACGGGATAGTAGTTCAGTGATTAAAATCACGAATAAATAAATAAGAAATATTAACGAAAACAATAAAAGAAAAATTGAAGATATTTGTAGTATAATATGTAATCATAATGTTTAAAAGAAGAAGAAAAAGATGATTCTATATTTCTATGTTGGCAATCCACATTAATACCTACATCAACTTTTTAAAGTTGGTGATTAGAAATATAATTTGTGATGTATAATGAAAAACAAAAATGATGTGAGAAAATATAAGGGACTTAAAAAAACAATGGAACGAAACGTTTATTGCGGGGCGTCTATTTTACCGGAAAAGAGATTTATCAAGAATATCTTAATTTGCCTAAAATCTTCTATTCGACTATCGAGGGCAGTGTTAAAGAACCAAAAACAGTAGAATAATCATGTGATAATATAGTTATCCCGTATTTAATTAAAATTACATTATAAACACTGGGAGAAAAAGATAAAAATGCAAGCGCTGTACAAGCTTCAAATTATAACTAGTATTTGAATTGGAAAAATGTACACTGTGGATGCCAAATTGTGAGTACCTACCTTAAAATTTAAACGTCTCATCGATTACTATATTATTAGATGGATCACATATTATAAATATTTATTCAAAAAGAAGATGGACTCTGTCTTCTCTCGATTCAAGCACAGACGATAACTACTGTGCAGTTGGTGGACAATTTGCAGGATGTCCGTTTATTCTAAACACGGCGTAATACGACTGCAGCGGGGCACTGCAGAAAAGAGACTTAATCTGCTATACTAATTCGCTAATATCAACGAGATGACATAATTAACTTTATCCTAAATAATATTATATTATTATTATATAGGTACGTTCTGTTGTATTGACCTTTTCTCGATCTGTTGCGCAGCGGTCCTTTCGTCGTCGTCGTCGTCGTCGTCGTCCTCGTCGCCGTCCACGATCTCATCGGTCATGAACGGGTGGACACCGTTTCGCGATCTGTCTGGGGGATGATGTGATAGCGGGAAACGGGGCGGAACGGTACAGACTAAACGATAAACCCAACGATAATATCTGCGGCGTGCCCGGCGAGATCGTCGTAGAGCTACCCGGGGACGGTGGCCGCGCGAAACACGACCGCCGCGGTGCAACGAACGTACACGGTAAGGTGCGCGTGTTGCGACGCGCGCGCACTGCTCGGGCACTGTATCGAGCCGACGGCGGCGGTTGCGTTGTAAGTCGAACGACCGTCGCGGGCGGTGTATAGTAAAATGACAGTCGGCGGTACAATAGCGAAGTCGACGCCGGTACAGCAGCTGAGTCGTACGGTGCTCTCGAGCGCGCGCGTACGGTTAATGTGTTACTCGTACGATGCGCGCGCGCTCGCGTGTGTTCAAGCGAACGCATTGGTCACGGCCGTAGCGCGCGCACCTCGGCGCACACACGTCCACTATACGGCGTGCGTGCCGCGGCCGTGTCGTACCTCGCCGTGTTGTTGTTGTTGTTGTTGTTGTTGTTGTTATATAATTCAACGGAATAACAATCGTTTAACTATAATACAACGGCTTCTGAGGCGCCGAGGAGAATTGTAACTGTTCTAGACGAATGGTTTTTTTTATTTTTTTTGTTTTTTACCACCGCCGCCCTTAACAAGCCCCATCCGAAGGATTTGTCGCACAAAATATTGTTATTGTGTGTTGATATCGTGGTTATTAGACAAAAATGATAAATCATAACCATGTAATATGACGTGATTATAGCTAAATTACAATTAATGTTGAAACGTTGAGAACTGAAACCAAAATGTGTAAAATTTAAAATATGCCCGACTAAATGTTTACGTTATGAACTGAAATGGCTGTTAAATAATATGCTAATTACCTGCACAGTGACCTACTCGCCCGTTCAAAATGCTCTTTGTTATTGTCCAAAAGATGTTTAGTATCTTCGAGTCTCGACTATAGGACTATCAATAGAAATAGGTACATTAATAGTACCCATACATATTGTATTATACGATTATTATTGTTTTAAAATGGTTGTTATTTTTTTTTTTATGTACAATTTAATTAAATTTACATGTTTATTATTTAAAGTGATAATTTAAACAGTAAGATGAACATACAATATTGTTAAAATTGTCTTTTCAAAAAAAGAAAGTTACCTATACATTACGTGATTTTAATTTTTAACAATGCCTCATTTTTTTGGCTCATCCATCTATAATCTCTTAATTTTATTTATTTATTTATTTTCAACGGATCAAATGATCCAATTACAATAATTTAAAATAATATAGTTCATAACTGAAACGTTAGAATACAATAATAACACAGTAATAATACGATAATAATAAAACAATACAACATAGGTATTTAAATACAAAAAATTTGTTTTTCATAATTATTAAATGATTCAATGGAATTAAAATTAAATAAATCAATTTTTAAATCATTTGCTATTGACATTATCCTATTTATAGGACAAGCAGAACCATAATTAGTTTTATGTGTAAAAACATAAAACATAGTGATTGATCTAGTTCTACACTGAGAGACATAACAATTGAGAAAACTTAAAGTTTCAAGGAAATCTATGTAACCTATGATGAGCTTAAATAAAAATTTCATATCATATATTTTTCTTCAATAAAACTTTTATAATCGCAAATTTTAATTTTAATTTTACGAACTCGACTTTTAAGGTTAGTAGTTGATGCTTTTCAAAAATTATTATAGTATCAGTTTAACAGTAATATTGTACTAATAGTTAATTTTTTTAATCGACAAGATTTAAAAGTTTAGACGTGCATCTATCTCTGTCCTTAAGCAGTTATAAGGACCTTTAATATATTCGGCACCATTGACTACTGATATAATACACCAACATATTAACAATGTAGCAATTTTCTATTTTTTATTAATCGACGATAAATTTAAACACACATAATATAAGTTATAACATGTACCTATAATCTATATTATATAACTATACTGTTTGTGTGTGTATGTGCTGATGTGGGCTGACTTACACAGCCACCGTATTATCGTTATTTAGTAGCAGTGTAGTGTATATAGGTAGTGGTTGTCGTATATCGCGGATTGTGTGTGCTCGCGCCTGCGACCGTATCGATGGCAGCGCACCCGGCGCGACATTATTGCCATGCGCCATGCCTCCGAGATATATACAAGGGTTGCGCGACGGTGTAGCAGGGTTGGGGGTGGTTTGCGCGAACTCTAGGGCCATTTACTCCGGCTTTTGTCGGCGAGTGGGCGCAACGTTTCACGAACTCGAGTTAAAATAGCATTTACGCGAATATATTATGCATCAACCCACGTGACTCGCCACTATACTACCTATTTAATAATATAATATATATATATATATATATGATTTTATAGATCTAGTGTGTATAGGTATAATTGAGGTGACAAGCGCTTGAATTTGGGGAAGAATAACAAATAGTAAGGGGACGCATACATATATGTATTGAAACGTTGCGTTCCTGAATGTTTGATGCCTGAAATGTAATTTAGAATATTATTAATAACTAGGAGAAATACGTTGAATATTACTAGGAAAATAAAAGGTGCTTTGCATGATTTCCTTGAATATGTATATTGTATAATTATTAAACGTGTTTAAGTTATTAATAGGTACAATCCTTTTCAGCAAAATTCAATTTAATTCTACATTTGTAATTAATAAATATAAATTCAATAATTTTAGTTGTATAAACCATAATGATAGTTATAGCCGGTAAAGTACACTGTCAAAGTTTATTAACAAGCAGGCAAGTAGTATTTTTATACTTATAAAGTCATAACTTTTTGTACCTTAAGAAGATTTTAACTAGGTATCGACATACCTATTATTACTATTAATTGTTATTATAGTGTAGGTAATATATATAATATTAATTTTGCATGATAACAGATTTATCTATAATTAAAAAGTGTCTGAACGTCCTAAAAAGAATACTTATCCTAAAATGTTTATTTTTCTTCAGTATAAAATACGAATTCGCTATGGTTGTACAAATATCTAGATTTATATTTTCTTAAAGATGTATGAACTATAATAGATGTAACTCTAGTTCTTATTACACTCTACGTAACTCATAAAACAAATATATAGGTACTTTACTAGAAAATGTCTTAATATAATATATCATATATATAATATTATATCTTAATATAATGGTTAGTAAATTATGGACGAACGATTAAATATAGATTCAAATGTTTGCAAAATATAGAAATCTAAATGAAGAAAAACTTTTTTATAGTTTAAATATTTTATGTTTTTTGAAGTCCATTTTCTAATAATCAATTTATATTGACACGCCAATTACTATAGTAACGTATTTTATGGACATAGATAATTTTAACGTACAATCCATTGTACAATATCCACTTGACTTCATTCTAAAAGTATAGCTATTTTTATTGATTCGACTTTTAATACACATATATTTTAAATTATATCCTATTTTGTACATTAATATAGTAATATAATAATTAATAAAAAATTGTTTATTACAGTACACATTATTATTTTGTTATGATTTTTTTTTTATAGAATGTATATATTGGAATAATAATTTATTAGGTACCTATAAGTTATAACTTATAAGTTTATAAAATTATCATTTATCATTTATGTACTGATTGTAAAATATTTAAGCATTAAGCATAAATTACAATAGATAAAACATACATAATAATATTTTTGGATTATTAAATAATAAAATATTAATATTATTTTTATAGTCAATTAATAGTAAAAATTTCATGAAATGTATAATTTTGTTGTATCATTCAATACATTAGATTTAGTATAAATTTTAAGTCGTTCACTCGTTTATTATATTTATATTAAATTACCTATACGATAACTACTATATTATAGCTAATACACAATACATATAAAACTTAGTTTCTTAGTACCTACCTACTCATTTTATATAATATTATACAAATAACCACATAGGGTAGATTATTGATTAAATAGTAAGTATTTTATTGAATATAAATGATTCAGTTATTTAGTGATTTAATAATTATAGCCTAAAATTTGTGTATGGTCTTTTCTCGTTGTATATGAAACCTATATACATTGAGATTACATTTTGTCTTATTTCCTACACCACATAGATTTTTATATATTTAATTTAGAGTACTTGAATCCTAGGTGTATTTGTTTACTGAAATACTGAATTCAATTTGTTTAATAAGTATTTCTTTATAATTAATTAGCAATAAATTATTAGATTGATTTATGGTATAAATTATATTCATTATCGATTTGATTTATATTAGTTAAATCACTATTTATTATATAATTATTGGAATGTTGTATAATTTTGTATTATTACTAGTGTTATAATAATGTCTAAATGAAAAAATAATAATTAATATCACTTTGGAATTTTCCCATATTTATAATATAGGTGTTATTACATATTACTACGATTTATGTTATGCTAATAAATCTAATAATTGTTACTTTTAACTCATATTAATTTAGTAGAAATATTTATGTTTTAAAGTATTTATTATAATAATTTAGAAACATTATTATAGTTAAATATTTTAGGTTTACATATTTTTTCGATTTTCCAATATTTTCAAATACATATTTTGGTCTATTAGGATTAGCCATTAGGTAGGTAAACATCATCTCTTTTTTAATTAACATTAAAACTAAACATGTTGTTTAATTATTATTATAGTTTAAATTAATAAAATTCAATGTTATTTTTAAATATACTTGTTATAAATGTTTATCTCGTGAGTCATAGTATACCTTCTTTTTATATTTGTTTTTGATTTAATTTATAATATCTCGCAATTATTATTGTATGTTATCTGCTTAGAATTCACAGATGTATTATGGTCAGATCATTTTAATTTCAATTTTCAGTTCAAAGTTTTAGTACATTTAATGGTTTTATATTGTAACAATAAAAAAATTGATCAATATAATATAGAAATGGATTTAAATATTTTGTAAAAGGAAACAAGTATTTGTGTATCATTGTTTGAAGTTGTTTCAAATTTATAATTATCCTTAATATTATTTTCAATAATAAGTTCATGCATCAATTGTTTAAGGTCATAATTAGTGGATTAAAAAAAAAAAAAAAAAAACTAGTAGAATTATTCTGAAAACTAGATAAAACATACAAAGCGAGATTATTAAAGGACATTTTAAATTACAATATCAAAAAAAAATGATAGTTACTAGTTAGAAAATATTCTTCTTCTTATTATTATTTTTAATAATTATAATATTTATTTTTTGAAATAATTTCCAAAAATGTTTACAAATTAGTTTGGATTAGGTATGTAAGAAATTAAATCTATAAAATTTACATTACGAGTTGTAAATCATATTATTAACTAGAAAAAATATTTGATATACTGAATTGAATTTCTTATAGATATAAGAGAATTTGACTGAATGAATAACATTTATTTTGAATTAAAAAATGAAGGATAAAAACTGATTTATTCACTGAATGAGTTTGGTTTACTCTAAAATTTAAAAAACCAAGAAGTTCAGGGCAGATAATTAGGCGTGTACATTAAAAAACGATAAATAATTCAAAAAATACTATTTCTAAAGTATTAGTCTTGTTAAAATTATAAAGGTGCTAAATTTTTTTTTTTAAAAACCTTAATTTTTTTTTTTTTGTTTACTATTATAAGTCATGAAGTATACTTTCATTATCAAAAAATAATTTCATCGTATTATATGATGTAATGTGTAATACTCATGATAAGTAATGTCAATGCATTGAAATATTCTATTAATATTTAATAAGTAGGGTGAAAATA
>VUJU01001275.1:0-29213 GCA_009835225.1 Aphis craccivora | reverse complement strand
TAATATAAAATGGAGAGAACAAATTTCTTTAGTGTAAAATAAGATTAAAATTATTTTCTTAATAAAATAATTTCGTTACATATTTAGCAAGAACTCATTGAACGAATTATCTTGTATGAATAATAGGTTAGGGATTAAGAGTGTCTTTTGATAATATCTTCTCGCTATTAGAAACTACCCAAAATGTATTTATTTGAGTTGTTTTGAATAAAGATTTAAGCTTTTAAACTAAAACATTATATGAAGATTTTAACAAATTTCTAAGTATAAAATATTATTATTTAAAACTGGTTTTCGAAAGAACATACCTACCATCGCTTTTACTAACAATTTTTAATACATTGATCTCATATAACACTATAAAAGATACACCTAAACAATATCAATTAATCGGAATAAAATTAATACCAAAATATAAAAAATTTTACCGCTTCGTATTATATTAATTAATAAAGAACACTTTTCCAGATGGCTTCTTTATGAGTATAGCCATATTTTTTTTATAGCTAAGATTATATTTATAATAATTTTTAAACAATATTATTTATCATAAATTGTATGTTTTATGATCTATTAATTTCTTTATTGTACTTCTTTTTGTATAGTTTCTTATACTATTAATCATGTATTGCTACAAAATGTGTTTTTATGTATATTATTATTATTTACTTTTTATTATATTTTAAATTTTAATAACCCTAGGTCTCCACGCTCTTTAGTGATGCCCAGTTGTATTATCTGTATATGAAATCTAATTAAATATTTAAATGGTGATAATATATTTTAATGATGATGTCATAATAGAGAACTAAGTTTAATAAGTTACAGGAGAACAGGGCAGTTTAGTATAGAAGTAGCAATAGAAAAGATAACCAAAAAGAATCGGTATGAGTGCTGCTTAAGCCGGTTAAAGGTTGATGGTAGCAGTCAGAGACCACTAGAAAGCCATTAATAAAGAATAATATAATTAGTTAAGTAGGTACAACTTTTGAACTATAAGTATTAGTACATAAATAAATGATAAATATATTTAATATGTATTAAACTATTAAGTTGATTTATTGTTACTTAGCTATGTAATATTATTACTTATTAGGTATCTATTTGATTTATTTTTTTATATATAAGGTAACCAGTAGTAAAGCTACTGTACCGTGTAGGAGGCCAATCGCCTAGGCCTCGATAAACAATTGGAAACTTCGTACCATGTGCGAGAGAAAAGACATTACACATGCATACATTCATAAATAATACACTATATAGTATATACTATTGTTTTATATATATATATATAATATAGCCTAATGTACGTGTAAAATAATTAAAACTGTATCTTATATAGGTATAATGTAGGCTCTATAGAATTTTAAAAAGTTTTTTAGAAAGATTAAAAGGCTATAACAACGATAAATATGCATAATTTTACTTGATATTGTAGTATTTACTATTTAGCATAGTGTAATTACAATTTATGGTTCAGTGATTCAATAATCGTTTGGTGAAATGAAGCAATCGGCGTTAAATGTTTTATAGATGGTAAGCCAACCATATAGTCGATTTTTGTATATAACATTATTTTTTAAAATAAACTATGATTGCATAACAGTATAACACTGTGCGGTTTGCATGAAGTCTTTTGTTACTATTTTAATGACTATTTAATCATTACGCATACACGTCCAATACAGTAAAAATATTTCACTTTACTTTTAGATATTATGAATGTTTTAAATATTAAGCTTGGACACTCCATAAATAGGTCTTAATAACGCTAAGAAGCATGTTTGGGAATGTTCTTTATGTTCAAATTAGTACATAATACTACCTATTATGTTATGACGGTAAGATTATAAAACAAACAAATATACCATCTACATAGTGCATAGGTACTGTATATAGTGTATACAAACCTGGCTATAGTATTATCGAGACTACTCACTAGAAAAAAATCTATAATAGCGAAATTTTTTTCAAATATTTGTTCACATCTAAACGTTCGGTCATAACCAAATAAGCCTTAACCTTGTTCTGAAATACAGACATTTTAAAGACCCACCGAGGATGTATGTTATAACATCCGTTATTACCTATTCATCAGGTATCACTATCAGTTATCGCTGTACATTATATTATATTATGTATAAAATATACCATTGTTCTAATAATCTTTGTTTAACGTTATTTTGCAATTAGTTACAACCTTTTCGACAGCTTATAATCACTTTACCCTGACGTTGTTAAATTTTAATGTACCTACGGGTTACTACCCACTACGTTACTATATTTTATCATACTATTATTATTTATTACTTACAGTATGTATTCTACATATCATACGTAGTTTTTAATGATACATGCATTAACATAAAATAAAAAGGTTGTATATTTTGTCCTATGAAAAATAACTTTTCATTTAAGTCTAATTTGAATTTTTTTTTGTCTTTTAACTTGCATTATTGTAATTATTTTTTAGGTACTTGACACATCATTAAAAAAAAAATGTATACATTATATAGAAATTAAACATACCAGGTGTATTCACGTATACTTGAACTACCCATCAAAACAGAAAGACTCTTTGGATTTATTGCGGTTATTCATCAATATTATCACAAATAAAATATAATCGGATTATTCTGATTTCATCATATGATATTATTATCTTGTTTTAACTTTTAAGTCCCCCTCCCCCCAAATCTTGATAATATATATAAGGTATAACAGATATAAATAATTTAAACGCCAAAAAAGGATTATAATAAAAAATACTTACGTTTGAAAGCGATTAAATCAACTGAATCACAAGAGCTATAAATTAAACTTAGAAAAAATGATAAACGGTTTTTAGTTACGTTTTTTTTTTTTAAAGTTCAAAACTATACTGATAAGAATTTAACTTAACCAGTTTGAATATTTAGCTCGAGAAACATTTATAATTATGTTGTCCATTTATTTTTAATTTATTCTATACCCAATACCCATGAATTATAAAATTAATAATATTATTTTTTTGTTTACTGTTAATAAGTAAAGAAATATTAAGTTTCTCAATCATATATTCGAGATTCGAGAGCCATGATTATTGCCGGGTGATTATTGGTAAGTCGTTAGGTAATATTATAATGACTATTTGAAGCGTTTTCCAATTTTGCTAAGTAATAGTTAAGTTCTTAAGTTTATAATATTGTAATTTGATTTTTATTTTTTTTTTTTTGAGTCTGTCACCACGTTTTGAAGCGGTAAAAGTGTTTCTATTTTAAAAAGTCAGCCCCGTTCTGATAGGAAAGTGAATCTAGTTGGTACTTTAGGGGGGGGGGGGTTCAAAAGTAAAAAATTTCCAATAGTTTTCAAAAGCGTCAGGAAAAACCCTAAAAAAGTAACCGAAAAACAGGAATTTTTACGCAAAATCAGTTTTAGACAAAATCGATTTTTTTATATGGTTGTAATTCAAAAAACAATCACTACAAGTACTTGAAATTTTCACCAAACATTTATGTTAGTGTTATCTATACACAGTTAAATTTTCAAAATTTGTTGACTTTTTTGAGTTATTTATAGACGACTAAAATTTTAGATTTTTATGAAAATTTTTTTTTGAAGTGACGATAAAAAAATTTTGGATGATCAAAACATTTTGAAAATTTAATACAAGGTTCCTTATGAGTTGTTCTTATTGTAGCTAAAAAAAAAAATTAAAAATCGTTAGTCACAATTTTTTCTTATAAGCGTTTATAGTTCAAATCTTTACAAAATCTGTAAGTAATTTTGAAGTTGAAAAATCATAAAATTGTTTGTGTTAATAACTAAGAATTTAAAATGCAACACTAAATTTCCATAAGTTTTCCTTCAAGTATCTATAGAGAAAACTCGAAGCATCATTATAGGAAAAATTTGAAGTACGTTTAAATTTTAAATTTTTACGAAATAGCGTAACGATAACGATTTATCCCAAATGATTTTAAATATTTGTTATTATTCAAAAAGTAAAAATCATAGATACTTGAAAATTTTACCAGTTATTTAGATTGAAATTTTCTTTACATGATTTAATTTTCAAAACATTTTGACTTTTTTTTTTTAGCTATTTATAGACAACTTAAATTTTCAATTTTTCTGAAATTTTTTTTTTAAAGTGTCGATAAAATTTTTTTGGGCCAATCAAAATACTTGAAAATTTAATATAAAGTTCCTCATAAGTTATTCTTATAGTGATCAAAAAATTATAAGAATACATATGCACAAATTTTTTTATTAACATTTGAAGTTCAAATATTGACAAAAATTCGTCAAAACCATGAATATTTGCAAATTATTTTGTAGGTATAATTCATAAAAATGTTTGTATTAGTAGCTAAGAGTTGAAAATGTAATACGAGATTTTCCATAAGTTTAGCTGATAATAATTATAAAAGAACTTACATTTTTATTCATGCCATTAAAATATAAATCACCTTTTTCACCAACCACTGAAAATGATATCCTAGGCTGACAAATCATCTTCGTTCAGAATCGTTTTTCGTATACAATGATAATTATCATTGGATTCAAATTTAACCCTCCTATAATATATAATAGTGATCCACATGGCACCTAATGTACAGCAGAGCGGTATCCACTTACCCACTTTTTTCAATATTATTACCTAAGAATAGTACCTAATGAAAATTTTTTACTTTTTACTCATTCTCCAGGTTCTAAACATTTTTACTGCTCAAAAAAGTAAATACAGACTAAAAAAAAACCCACACATCGTTATAAAATATATACATTCATTGTTATGCTCAGATCCAAAATATAACGTGGATTACACTTGACAACAAAAATCGTTAGGTAGATTAGATTAAATGTAACAATACCACATTAAAATCGAATACGTATGTAGGTAATTAACTATTAAATTTTGTTATAAAAGGACTTGACTAAAATGTTTGACTATTTTTTTTTTTTAAATTATAGTTTTATTTTTTTTATTGACCCTGTAATTTTTATAAAATAGTTATGGAATAATAAAAGTGTACGCCTGTTAGAGTGGCAAATTAAGTTACTACTGTGTAGACTCTCAGTATATATTTAACAATAGCAGGCTTACTATAAACAAATTATTAAGTACTTTATTTTTATTTATTAATACAATTTTTGATAAAAAAATATTTATTTTAAAATACCATATAATACGTTTACAATACATACACATATAATATATAATATACCGATATACATTTATAGTTTGTAGTTCTAAATACAAGCGAGTTCTGTAATTTTGAAAACTTGTTATTAAAATAAAATATAATTATTATTTTCATTCAAAATAACTATAAAATAAATATGCAATTAAATTTTATTTTTTATAAATATTGATTATACAAGAATATAAAATATTTTATATTTGTTTAAAAGCGTCTTAAATATTTCAACCTCTAATCATATGTTAAATATTTTATATTGATATAATTTATTTTACTCATAAAATGAAAAAACCATATTCTATAGGTACTATTTAATTAATGTTTTAAATAAATCATAAGCATTACCACACATCTAAAAGGTATTTTGATTATCATAAATTATTATAATTTAAAAAAGTACGTACATATAAATTCAGTCTAATTTATTATAAGAAAATAATGATTTGTTTACTTTGAGACATTTCTATAATACAATTGGATAAAATTAGACAGAAATATTTTTTTCAGAAATAATTCAATTTTCATTTAAATATAAGACTGAATACTTTATTATATTTTCAACAATGAACTTTCAAAAAGTATTGATTTATATAATTTAATAATGTATATTAAAAATTAGATATAGACTAAAAAATGTGGCATACCTATTTAATTCTTAATATTACTTTGGTTATTTTATTTTATTTTTGCTGTTCTTAATTACCTAATATAATTTATTAAAAACCAAAATTATGGTATGGTCTTATGATTCATTATTATGCATACATAATATTATGTTGTTTGGCCTCTTTATAGTATTTTTAAGTGGGTAAATATGTATTATCGAGTAAAAGTCTATCCAGATACTTTACAGGTTATATTATACTCAATAAGTCGGTATACGATATACATTGTAATTCGTATTTACTATACTACATATTATCATAATATGAGAAATATCTAGGTTAAGTTTATTATAATTTGGCAAATAATGGTAATATTAATTTAATTATTGTAAGTTTCTTCTCCACTTTAGCCAATATTAAATGACAATCAAGTATAGATATATCCAATCGTTGTGTTATGTATTATAAATGCATAAATTCATTCTGTATTTTACGATTTGAAATATAATATATTAGAGGAGATTATGAATATTTATTTTATTTTACTTTTTTAAGCCAGAACAATAATGGTTAAAATAAAAAAATTGATTTAACTATATATATAGATATCACTTAGCTGACGTAATTCGCCAATTGTTATTCCCGAATTGAATTCTAAACTTATATTATTAATTATTACCATCGGGAGCTAAAATAAACGAAATTTTTATAGTATTGATTAGAATAAAAAATTAGATAAAAAAAATTAGTTAATTAATTCATACAATTAAATAAGTACCTATATATAAACATATTCCATTTCTATGGGTATATTTTTATCTACTGGATTCAATATTGTAAGTTGTAAGAATACATTAATTAAATATATTAAAATGATTTCTGATAGCTAGATGTAAATATGTATAATTTAGATATATAGTTAATAATATTATTCATAAAACTAATTTATAATATAAAAGGAGTATATATATTATTATATATATAATGGTCTAGGTCTATCAACACATTTTCTTATTTATGTGGTAATGTATTAAGTTGTTAATATATACGACTAATGGAGACTAATTTTGATTATAATTTTACGATAAATACCTATTGGTCTTAATCATCATATGATTCGCATGGTTATGAATTGTATTATTTACGATCGATTGTCGTATATTGTTTTAGATTCTGAACGAAGTGAAGAATGTATTTTATGTATATTATCGCTTGTCACTGAGTGATGGGGAAATTTTTTAAGTAAAACTACGTAAATATATTTTTACATCTTGTTTCTTCATCATATCATCATAGCACTTAACTCATAATTGTTCATACTTTTGACTACTTATGGTGTTTAACTTTCTTTGGTAAAAACTAAACTGTAAAAAAAAAAAACTCAGTGTAATTATTAATTAATATTTACATTAGGTAGCAATTTAATATTTTATATTACACACTCTCTTTAAAGTTTTTAGTATTTGGAAGAAATATTAATACATATTTGGTACAGATGTAAGATAACAATTTTCATTTGATTCACTGATGTAGCTGCTGGTTCAAGAGCGATGATTAACATATTAACCAATACCTATAGTTCAAAAATGGGCCAAATGTGGATCATTTCCAGTAGCTAAAGCCTTTAGGTATTTCTGTTTGACTTATCATTGGGATCCTGGTCCATTAATTTTTAATATGTCATAAATTTCTCATACAAACAATATAATGCAGTAAATAAAATAATTTAATTTTTAAGTAAAAAGTAATTTATTAGGTATTTTAGTATTAAAAATAAAATTATAATCAACAATGTTTTACATACCTACTTTTTTTTTACTATTGCACATATTTTAAATAATAAATTATTATTAAAATTAAAAATGATAGATATACCTCAATAATTTCATTATTATTTAAAATTAAATGTTTTATTAATTATTTATCAAACAGACAAGTTGGAGCAAACAACCATTATATTTATATCAAAGATCTAAGTATTTGATTTTTAAAGATAACGTTTTTAAAATACTAATTTATAGACTTATAGTTTACACTTAACTTGTGGGCCGGCATGGAGTATAATAACTGTTTAAAAATTAACCTGCCTATTTAAATGATAAGTATATATGTTGAATAAATTAGACTTAAATTAGATATTAGTGGTATTACAATGTTCAATGTTTACAAATTGATTAGATTGGAATACGAGTCACGACTCATAACTCATAAGTGATTCAAATATACATTTTCTCATTTCACTATAGGCCTTCTGTGATTGCTAAGAAGCTGGGTTGGTCAGATCGACATTGCCCTGGGGTGAATAAATGAGACCGTAAGTTTAGTCTACTCATTTAAGAGAAGGTAAGCCACTTCAAGTAGCACAGACGGTATATTTCAAAAGCGTCTGTTGATAATCATCGTTCAATAGCTAGGTAACTATTATTCCTATATCCGCAATCAGAACCGCAATATTTCATAATATAAAATCTCAAGGTACAAAAACACATTTTTTTATAAATGTCATTTTAGGAAATGTATACATATAGCTATTTAACTAAATTTAGCGTTACCTATACTAAAAATATAAAGTAGCTACTTATAAATAATAAAAAATTCGGGGGGGGGGGGTTCATAAAAAAAATTACAATAATCAATATTCATCGATGAATGATGATGTAAATAAACTACATAACTATTAATTTTTGGGGAGGGGGGTTTGAACCCCAAACCCTCCTTGTATACCTGCCTGCCTACCGTTATCATGAAATATTAAACACTGTTACTGAATAATTAATAAACAGAGCAACTACAGCATTTTAGAGCAAATTTTTGTTGGTAGGCTAGGTATATCACTGCAGACTGTAAAATAACAATTTATAATAATATGTAAAAAAAAAATACTAGTTATGTTTCTTATAGTACCTACTTGTATTTATTTTTTGAAAAAATTATATTTGCAAGAATCATTGTTTAATATTGTTAAAAAGAAAAAATTAAGGTTTTACAAGTAGTTTAGTAGGTATTGATTTATTTTAATTTTTAAAGACGTTTTCAGTTCATTATTAGTTTATATATTACCTACTTCCAAAATGTATAAGATTATCTACATTCATCATAATATATTATGTATAAAAAATACCAATATATTTAAATAATACCTCACAAACTTACTTCTTAGTACTTTGAATAGTTAAATCATAATTTATAACCGTATCGTAGTAGTATATCTATCTATAGCCTTACTAAACAGATTGACTAATTACAGCTGTAATTAATCAATGCTATACCCTATACATAATTGATAATACTCCTAGAACTTGAGAGTTTAGAAAATGTGTATAATACATTAGTACACATAATTAAAGCATATAATAATATAATATAATATAATATAATATAATATACCTTAATTGTCTTACATTTACATTAAACAATCATTTTTTAAAACATTTTTAAGAGTATACAAATAACCAGTAAAAGTTATGGATTGAAATTGCTGAATATGTTTGGTAATTTTTTTTTAAATTAAATTTTGTTCGACAATTATAGTTAAGACAATTAGTTGTATACCTACTTGTATCTATAATATAATTTTAGTTAAAAATTTAATTCGTATATATAGATACCTACCTACGCTAATGTTTACTGAACTTTGATGTAGATATTCTATTTTATTTCATTTTTTTAATAATTTCATATCGTAGAATAGGGTTTTATATTTTGAACATAAGTGTTAATAATCTCGGCGTAGTAAAACCGTTTAGTAATAGTAAGTATAAATAAGTATATTAAAATTAAAATTTACTATAACCACAGTTGAATTAAAAATTTCACACATTAGGTATAGCTGGAAGTCTGGTTACTAGCAGGTGTATACCTATATTAATATATATTAATCGTGTAAATTCGTATGTAACGTACGTCATAATATGAGAACCATTATTATTAATTCGAGTTTCTTTTTAATTGCACCCATTCTTACATTCTTCTTCCTTTATAATTAGGTACTCACGTCATGCAGCATATTACCTATAGGTACATAATATTCATAATGGTTATGATATTATATTATTGTAAAATACCTAACTAGGATCGCAAGTTTTTACATAGAGTAGGTACGGTAACATGGTGGATTGCAATTATTAAACACAGGTGTCTAAACCGTGTATTCGCCATGAAAATACGAAGTCTAATTTACTCCGCCACTGAAAAGCCAGAGAGTTCGCTACGGCCGTGTTCGAGAACACGCACATCTACATAATTTCATAGCCGTCGATGCGGTGGTGTGGCATAGTGCATACAGCTTACTGCAGAGTGCAGCTAACGCCATCGCTCATCGGCACCGGTCACCGTCCACCGGAGGGAGAAGCAGTAGTTACTGGCAAGCTGCAGCTGCTGTCGGTATCGTGTCTATCGGCTTTTTATTTTACCACCGTACAGGCTGGTCACACTGTACTCCGGTGGTCTTTCGTCTTTGGCCGCACAAGGGAATTTTATATTGCTATCACTTTTATTGCTCGTCTGTTGCACTGTAAATTCCATTCTGCTGCAGTCGCCAGACCGCGGCCGGTTTGTTAGTCTTGTTATTACTTTCGAGCGGTCGTGTATAGTGTTTTTGTAGATTTTTCTCGCTTACTCGACTTTTATTAGTTCGGTGAATTCGACTCGCAGTATTTAAATTGTTCTATATAAATTAATTGATACATAAATGTCAAACATTTTATAGTAAAATAAAAAACATTGTATCGAGTGCAGTGTGAGAGCAAGTGGTGTCGATATTGCTGGAAGTCCAACTTCGAATATTTCAAAGACTGTAAGTTATGAAAAATATAATAGATTCGTTATTATTTGATTTCGATTTTTGTCGGATAAATTTGATAAGACGGTCTATGGTAAATGATCTTGGGCCAATGTATTGTACTTGTATAATATTATAATATAGGAAAAAAAGTCGTTTTTATTTAGTTACAATTAAGGTCTGCTAATCGTCTGGTTAATTTTAACAAATGACGTAACACAATGTAACGTATACATTCTTAGCGTTTTAAAAATAAATCGGTTTCATATTTCAACGCGTAGGTATATATTCTAGAATAATGTGTTCAAGAGTAGGTACCTACATTTACTAGTTTATTCGTTTTGTGTAGATTCTTGAAAATTGATTTCCAAATACCAAGCACTCCATTTAGGTAATATTATTATTTATTTCGAACTATTATTATTTTCAATTTAAACTTCTCAATATTTGCGTAAAAAGTGTAGTAATGTGATAGATAGACCGTAGTTGTACACACATATCATTGTTCCATTGTGTACAATGTCAGCGCTGGCAATTGCCAAATGGTATTCCATAATAGTTGCAGTACATACATTGGGACAGTGGCATCAGAGTAATATTTATTTTAGATGCACTACTGAAAAAAGTTTAAAACAAGAACTGATGTATAACACTTATAATAATAATAATATTTACCTATGATATTTTATTTTATTAATTATTTACATATATTCAATTATTATGAAATCATTTATAATTGATTATATTATATAGATAAATTATTATTTTTTAGTTTAATTGAATACGATAATATTTGTTTTATAGAATATAATTATAGATGATTCTAAGTTTAGATATTTCTATTATAATATGTGGTATTCAAATTATTGTTAATACCTAACTAATTTTTATTTATTTGCTAAAACTATACTATGGAGTATAGTTTAAACTTTAATTTACTTATATTGTATATTGTACATACGGACAATTGTACTACTTTTGATTTATGACTGTTAAATTAATTATAGATTGACTCTTACCTATGCCTAATTATTAATTTTTGAGTACAACATATAAACTACCTAATTGTTTTAAATTATCATTGAAATAAATAACTTCTCTGGAATAATTTATTCTGTTATTTCCCATGTTTATAATTTATTGATTACCTATATATATATAGATGAGTACCTAATAAATAATGATATTCAATTATTATTTTATTATTTGTTTAACTAATCTGATTAAATTTTTTAATGTAAGAGTGTTTAGATTTATAACAAGTAAATGTTTAGATACATAATATTAATTCAAAACAAACTTATTTTATTCTTTACAGGCAGGTACTTAGTTTAAAATAAAATTTACTGAATAAAATAGTACTACTATTATAGTAGGTATGTTATTAAAGAAATTCACAAATTGTAGGTAATATTCTTGTTACAATTTAGGTAAGAATATTTTCATTTTCAATTAAAAAATGTAGGTACCTACCGAGGTAAGTAACTAATGGGTTTTGTCGGAGGTTTTGTTAAAAAAAATGTAATGTTGTTAGTTGCTTCATTTTGTAGGTATTCACTAATCACTTAGGTATTTGAAACATAAAGCAATTGATATTTTCTGAATTTCTATAGGAATTTATGCAAGTTAGGTTAGTTAAAAAATTAGTGAATAAAACCAGCAAAGAAAATCCTTATACTTAAAACCTGCATTTAATGTAAAATCTATTTAAAAACATGATAATTATGTGTTAGCTTTCTAGTGTCATGGAATTATTTTAAATATTCATCTGATTTTACATTAAACAAAATACATTTTTATTATAACTACCTTTTAAATATAGGTACATTATGTACACATAAACTAACCTTATGCTCATTGGGACAGAATGTTACAGTAGAATTAATCCTCACAGTAGGTACTATGTTCCTATTCAAAAGTGTGAATTGTGATAGATATAAAAACAATTTTATTGCAGATGATAGTAAATAATTTATCTTTTTATCTTTATTTATTTGTCATTTATTTAATCAGTGTAAATATAGCTGGACGCATAGAGAGAGATTAGATTGAACTTAAGGAGGAGGGGGTTTTAACCAATTGACTTTATATTATACTTTGCAAAATTTTCAATAATTTGGGAGTGGGGGAGACTTAGCCCTCCTCAAGCACCCCCTCCCACCAATTACCGACAATGGCTAGAAGTCTGTTGGTAATTTCTTACTAAAAGTGACTAGCACTACCTACTAAATACAGTAATCTTAGTACCTAATATACCTATTTCATATAAAATTTCAATTGATTATAATTTACCAAAATAATTTTTATTTATTTATGAGCTTTTGTTAAAAAAAAAAAAATCAATTTAATTTAAGTAACTCTAAAATTACGAGTAAAATTACAATTAATATACTAAATTATGTATAATTATATAACTGAAGAAAATTAATTATTCAAATTAATAAAATACTATGTTTAATGTACCTATTTAGTATATTATATTAAAACTAATACCATTTATTTATAATTAATTAGGAAGTAGTTAGTATCTAGTTGTTTTGATCTAATAACTTGTCATTGTATAATATTTGAGTATTTTTAAACTAATATTAAATAATTTCTAGTTTAAACAACTTAGGATACCTATTCTGATATTCATACAGTAATATTATCTATTAGTCAAACTTAACAGATGTAATTAAAGTATATCACTCGTTTGAGTAGTTTGTCTGTGGGATATTCAGATCGTGGAGTAAAAGAAAGCTTCCAATTTAATCAAAACAATAGCTTTAGTTCTTTCACGAGTGTGAACTATTATTGTTTACAGTTAATTACTTTCATATACATTGTTTTAATAATTCAATTGTGAAATAGCAATTTCATTGTGTTGATTATGTTTTTACAAAAAGCCAATTAATAGTACAAATCTTCTATCATATTAGTACAAAATATAACATAAAAACAGGTATGATAAGTAAGATTTATAATAGTAGTCAGTTTAGAGTTCTTTTTTAATTCCTTCTTATTATACAAGATATCAGTAATTATTTTATTTAAAGAAATGTATAATAATACCTATGATAGTTTTATTTTCGTAAATTGTTTATTTTTTATAGTTTATGAATAACATTTTTTGTTTATGAATACTGTATGAAATTGGAAATTGAACACTGATGGTATTATAAAAGATAATTATTATTTTTTTTAAATTTGAGTTTGAATATTTTCAAATAATCGCGCGTTATTTAAGCGTGTATCGCTAGCATTTGTATGTCGAAAATTTATATAAAAAACTTGGTACATCAAGATGTATATTATCAGTGATAGTTTTATTCGAGGTTTTATTATAAGATCACTTAATTCAAATAACTTATTTCACTATTTTTTTAATAATTGTAGAATCAGGAATGAATGAGATATTTTAACTATAGGTAATTTATGAATTAAAACAATAACTTATTAATTAATTAAAAAATTAGAAAACCGAGTATTTTTGAAAAAAACGTTCCACATCAATATATTATTTTAATATTCAAAATTATTTTTATTTCGATTAGAATTTAAAAATCATATAAATAGGTAGGCGAGTAGGTAGGTATAGGTAATATTACAGTATTAAATTTCAATTATAGTAAAATAGATTATTGTTTAATGTTTTTAAATTAAAAACTTGCTTTTATACCTATTCTCATGAACTGTTAAAAATGTATATACATTTTCTATTTAATGTTTTACCACGTGTTAATTTGAATAGTGCAAATTCATAAAAGATTTACCATTGTTTGGTTGAAAAAAAATTACTCTTCGTGTTTCTTCTGTGGCTAACATTGACCCCGAGAAAGGATGAAAGAAAAACCGGTTCGCGATGCAGGTTTTGCCTGTGAAGTATTGTGTCTCGAGAGTTTCTGGTTGAAAATGTTATCATGGCACACATTGTATTGTGCTGTCGAAGATAAAATGCTTTAAATATTGTTAAATTAAGTTCATATAGAATTTTTTTGTTAAATGTTTAAAGTTTTTTTCAAGAAACCAATTTTTAGATCAATAATTGTTATACTTATCTGTAATAACATACACTTTTTGAATACTTATTTTTATATATTTTAGTACTTAAATATTTAACGGTGTACAAAAATCTTAATTTACTTTTAAAGACGTTCTTTTATACTATTTTGTTCCTTGAAATTTAATGACCATATCAATGTCCTTCGATAGAGATTTTTGTACCCGGCCTTGTTAGTTCTTATAGTAATTTGTTAAATAAACCTTTATTATATTTCAATCAAATTCTACGTGTAATATATTATTCTTTATCTTCCATCGAGAATAAAAAATGTAAAATTATTAACAAGGTATTATTTCTTAAAAGTATTTTAAGTTTCTTAAGTTATTCATATTTAATATTTAGGTACTAAGTATTTATCTGCAACTAAACATGAACTAAATAGCTTATGTATAGTTTAATAAATTACCTACTTATTTTTTAAAGAAATTAAAAATTGTGTACAGTAATAATTATACTTTTAAAAATGATTAGTTTTCAGATGAAACTTTGTACATAACTTTTAAATATGTCAATCATTTGTTTTTCAAATAATATTTGTAAACTAACAAAGACAATTAGTGTTCCGTAATTTTATAAAAATATTTATTTAATTCAATTACTTGTTCAATAATAACATACTATTTTGGTCAAGGGACCAATTTATTTAAGACCATAAGTGGGAAATGTGAAGGTACTATTAAAGTACATTATTTACTTTTTTTACTATCTTTAGATGCTTTAAAGCGATTATAATACGTAATTATATGTAGAAAATGTTGAAAATATAATACTGAAAAAAAATCATATATTTTTATTAAGTGTATATTTTTAAATGATATTTATGATTAAAACCCAGAGAATAGCAATATTGCATGTCTGTTAGCTCCTAGTATAGTCTTAAAAGATACACGATGCCGAGTGCGACGTGTAGCTCAGTTGACGTTAACCGTTAGTGCTTCTGTTGCAGCTGAAGGTCAATACTGCTTCTGCTACCTATAACAATAATAATATATTCTTCTGATTAATTTTAAAAATTGGACTTGCTACCATTTAATTTGTAATATTTCAAATAAAAAATAAAAATTGTATAAGTACACAAATGGAAAAGTTTACATATTCTATATTAGATTTGTTTTTTTATTTCTTACCGTTATTTCATGCTCATTACTTTAATTACGATCACTTAAAATGTATTGCAATATTTTATCGAATTTCCCTATACGGCCTATACCACCAATTGTCGTCTGGATGGTATATTTATTAATCGTTTAAAATATTTAAAGTATGAATCACCTTTTATTAAGGTATTCACTTTTATCGGTAAATAGAAAATTACTTTATTTGGTTTTTCAAATTGCATATACGACGATAGAAATATATTTTTGTCAAAAATGAATAAACCTTTTTTCATATTAAAAAAAATTAAGAGAAATAAGTATTTATTTTCCTTAGCTTATAGAATATCTTCGTATTATTTTATTATTACCTATAAAATATATGGCTGAGATTATTTCATCCAAATCCCATAAATAGGTTAGTTGATGTCAGATTTAATTTTACGTATTCACGATAATTAAAAGAATATGATAGAGACTTTGATACGAATATTTGTACTTGATATGTACAAATATAATATTTTAATACTAATATTTATTTATTTAATAATAAAAACAGGCGTCAGCTCAATCTATAGTAAATTAATAACAATGATAAGTTGTAAAACATACAATATAGCATCATATATATATAATACATCAATATATATTTTTTTGAATAACAGTATAATAATGAACTAATAAACGTTGGTTTTTTAATTATGATAGTTATGATAGTATGTTAGGTAATAATAAGGAAGAAAAATAAGTATATATATTAACTTTTATTATTCATGTCACTACTCACTTCGTGTTATTATTCATGGATATTAAAATGCAAATAGAATACGATAGATAATAGATAAATTACAAAAGTTAAAGTAGTATATAAGTATAGTTTAATAGTTATTATTAAGTACTGGAATCACTAAAATAAAAATAAAAAACATAAATTAAGTTAATTTACTTACATTAAACTAACTCTAGGTATATTAATTATGACCTAAAGTACCTATATTATTTTTTGAATTAATTTTTTTTTTTTTTTTAAAGAAAACAGGTAATACACTACCTACTATAATATAAAAATATATTTTGAAAAGTGCTGGTATAGTGGTGTATCAGCCATCAAGTGATTCGTTTAAGTGTCTACACTCATTATTTCGAAATGTTTTTGTTCTAAAATATATTTTTACTGTAATTTAATATAATTTCAAAACCATATTTATGATGAAAAAAAATATTTTTACTGTTTTTTTAACGTTATAATTTTGTAAGTTTTTACTTTTTTTACCATTCATTTTTAATTTCATACTCCGAAACAAAATATTATTCGGAGTATTTTATCTATAATAATCAAATTTTGGATTAGTACTTTATTAGTATTTAAAGTTTAGACGAACGGAGTAGTGGATTAACATTTTGCAGAGTACCCCTGTAATAAGTCATGGTGGGATAATATATGATACGGTAATGAATAAATAATGTAGATACTTAATCAATTATTGTAGTATACATAAATACATAATATTTATCTATGTACACTATATTATACAATATATTACAAATATATATATTTATATATATTACATATTAAAAATCAGCTATTAGAATACTTGGTGAGAAATAAAATAGAATTTACTGGGCAATATGGGTTTAGAAAAAAATTAGGAACAGAAGACGCTTTAATCGACATTAATAACTATTTACATAGCAAAAGAGATACTAAAAAAAAAATTTTAATTTCATTCTGGGACTTAGAAAAAGCATTTGACTTAATCAGTAGACAATTATTACTAAACAAGTTAAAAGAATTAGGCTTTGATGACAATGCATTAAAATGGTTTACTAGTTACCTGAGTAACAGACAACAACTGACCACTATCGGACCTCATTGCAGTAATCATTGTTATGTTAAAGATTATGGAGTAACTCAAGGTACATCATTAGGCCTTATACTGTTTTTATTATATATTAACTCTATACCTGCATATTTATTAAAAGGTGAATTATTCATGTTTGCGGATGACATAGCACTAGTTAATTTTGAAGATAATTGGGAAAAATTGAAGTATACTGTCGAAATCGATTTACGGCATATCTATGACTGGATAGAAAAAAATCTATTATCGTTTAACATAAACAAATCGGTTTGCATGCCGATAGTTACTATACGTTCACAGCTTCCCGTTGGATATAAATTTATAATACACAAATGTGGAACTGCAGATATGAAAAATTGTAGTTGCAAACCAATTAAAATGGTATTATCATTCAAATATTTTGGAGTGACAATGGATTTTAACCTAAAATGGTCAGAACATATACATAATATCAAAAACAAAATAAGGAGCTTAACTTTATTATTTTATAAAATTCGATTCCTTGATAAATCAATTATAAGACAAATTTACATGGCATTGTGTAATTTGATTCTATCATACGGCATAACATGTTGGGGAGGCACCAACAGAACAGATATCAATACATTGTATACCACACAAAAAATGATTGTAAAAGTAGCATACTCCCTACCATTAAAATATCCGTCACAGGAATTATTCAGTCATACTAATATATTATCTGTTTATAAATTATACATTAGGAAAATTTGTAAATACACTTAATGCTACAGAAATAATAGACAGAAGAACAGGGAAATATATTAAACCAGCATATACTTTTTTAACTAGTTCTAGAATTTCTCCTAATAACACGGGGAAAACTATTTAAAAAAATTTAAATAACGAAGTAAAGAGTCTAATAAAAAGTTTTTGTGAAAGTCAATCCAATAATACCAATGATATAATTAATATAATTAATAAAAACCAAATAAAAAAGGCAATAAATAAAATAGTTAGTGATCTTGATGATAACGTGTGTATCAATAAAATCATAAAAAGTCAATATATATAAATATAATATCGTATATTAAATTAATATGTACCTATAATATGTAATACTGATGTTAATTTTTGTTTCTAAGTTTATTTTATCATGTTATGTTTATGTAATTATATTATATTTTATATGTATAAATATTTTACTTTAATACGAATTGTAATATCGTCGAACTCCGTATACCAGATACGAGCTTATAGCTCAGTTGGTATATGTATCAGCTATTATTAATGTATTTAATTGAAATTGTTTTGGCTGAATAAATAATAATGTAATACAATTTTGCGCACTATTACGTAATTTTCGTACAACCAAAATATCCAAAACTGACACTGAGCTTCATAGAATTGTGTATTCATTATTAATATATTTTTACTAAACAACTATTCTATAATGGCTGGGTTGTAAAATATAGTAAGGTGTATATTGTATATCTATAATATAATTTATACCAGTATATTACTATCCATAATATAGAAATATAATGATTAAAATGTGCTTTTAAATTACCTTAGCATTCCTAAAATGTATCATAAAACTGGTTTTTTTTTATGACAACTCGTGTGCCTAATTTAAAATATTGTCTTTTTATTTAAGTAGAACTTGCCAGTCAATATGCACTTAAATTCTGAACTGTTTTACAAAAATAACGGTATAATTTTTATACTTAGATAATAACCTGTGCAATCGTGTAAAGGTTCGTTTGTGTTGTTAAACTGGATTAGTAGGTATTTGGTATATTATATTTATTCGCGACTCGCGTAAGAAATACTCCGAATAATTAAAAAAAAAAAAAAAAAAAAAAACACTGAAAAAGAGCAACTGTATATATATTATAATTCTTTAAATCGTTCAAACTAATTTTTTATGTTAGGTACACGTTATAATATTAAATTATATTTTTTCTGTTTAAAGAATAAGATTATTACGTATTGTGTGGGAGTAAGTACCTACTTGCGTTAATTGACATGAGCTAATACGTAATATTTCATAATTCTCACACTATTATAAAACAGGTTCATCGTCCTGAAACTACCCTAGCTGTGATACGTATGATGCACACCTAAATATACCAATATACGAAATTGTTCTTTAGTTTGAATTTACGTATGACGCGTATGTTATAATATGTTATAAATATGTTATAATAATTTGTTTAATTAGTTAGGTATATGTTCTTAGAAAAATAAAAATTTTGAAATTGTATAGTTCGTTATTATGATTTATGGTTACAGTAAATTTGTTCTGAATGCATATTTACTCTTGGAAATAAGGTATCGGAGTATTATTATTGTTAATCACTGCGTTTTTCTATTATCCTTATTTCTATACAATTAATTATTAATTAATGCCCTTAGTACTAAATCCAATTATTACTTAGTACCTGTTTAATATGTATTAAGATTTACGTAAATACCTAAACTATCATAAATCATATTTAATATTATGATTAACAAATCAATTATTTATTTATCGAACTTAAAATTATTATTACCGTTTCATTTAGTGGTATGTAACTTAGAATATTGCTAACATTTCAAATCTTTTTAATTTTATTTAGTGTTTATTACTTTTTGCTATAGATTGAAATATTAAATTACACTATAGGTTATGAAAATTATTTACTCTAAATTCTAATAGCTAAATGATCACACATATAAGATTTATTTTAGAATTGTTTTAAAAAAATAAAATTATTGAGATTAGGTAATGATCATTGTATAATATTATTTATAATTAAACTATGAACTAAAAAGTTTTTTTTTTAATTTTATCGACTTAATAAACATAATATTATGTTACTGGAATCGTATTATTTCAATTGATTGGTTTATTATTGTCTATCAAGTACCTATCAACATTTTATAGCATTTATTGCTATATATATATATACATTGTAGGAATTGGAAAATTGGAAAATAATTCCAAATATAGAAGTTACTAGTTACTAGTTGCTAATATTTGTACTATAACTTTAACTTATACTTATATTTTTTTTAAATTAAAAATAATAAATAAACTAGCTTTTTCTTGAAATAATATTTGGGGTTTTTATTAATAGAATTTGATAAGTAGAGCCCAAAAATAAAACATATTTTATAATGAAGCATGAAACTTAGTTGGCATTGATCCACATAACTTTACATATTTAATTCTTGACCATACTTTAAATCGCATATTTTTTTTTTCAATATTTCTACTTTAAGAATGATTATAAACTCACAATTGTCACAAATAAAAATGAAATTGTATATAAGATTTGTATATTCTCCCACGAAAGTTTCATGTTATAGCAGTTGGCTACTACTGTTAAATAAGATTAAAATAACTAATATTTAAGTGTGCCAACTTAACGGGTTTAGTTTTTTTAGATACACAATATTTATATATATATATTGGTTTCGCCTGTATTAAAATTAACTTCTTTATGAGCATGTTAAATGTTTAATTAAATATTTTTCCATGCAATATTAAAATTAATTTATCAGTGTAAACACTACGTTATTGTCATATTTATTGATTTTAAACAGTTATTAATTTAAATTAATTTTACTAATGAGTGTATTGATCCCGACTAACTTAATTGTATTTATTTTAAAAGCTGTATTTTAATATATTAAATAAATATTAGGTACATAATACCTATAGGTTATTTATTATAATTTTTTTTTAAAATAAAATTGGTATTGTTTAGTATTCTGTTGATAAAATGATAACCATTAATTGCGTTTTTATTATTGAGACTTAGCGGATCGGTTTAATAGTAGATTTATTACCCAATCAATATGATGAAATTTTAGTATTTTAAAATTATTTAGAGGTACCTATATAATAGGTATTAAGTAATAGTGTATTAAGATAGTTCAAATGTTATCCATTAATAAAAATTGTAATATTAGTTTTTATTGTTTATTGACCCATAAAGTCATCGTCTTAGTGCGGAGTAATAGGAAATAAATTTATAATAATAATATTTATATTTTTTATTGAAATAAAATGTATAAAATGTGTTAATAATGGGTAGCTCCGTGTACAACTTCTTCATGTTCATACCATATTATAAACTTATAAACTTTTTATACATTTCGTTGTAAAGGATCGATTCTTTCAAATGAGAATTAAAAAAAAAAAAAATCAAATTTGTATTATCAAATATTTTTGATCAATGGTATTATCGGGTAATCTGAAAATAACCCTATATTTCTATTTCTTATATAAAATAACCTAACAACAATAAGATTACACAATTATTCAAAATTTAGTCTTATTTTCTTTCTTATTAGTTTATCATACCTAATGTCTAATATTTTATACGAATTAAGTTAGTAGGTACTTACTTATTTAAAACAATTGATAAACATTTTTAAATTTTAATAATAAATTAATGAATAAAATTGTTTATCATTGATATAAGATTTATACATTTATATTAATTTATTGTAACTTCTCTTACAGTGAAAAATCTGAATACGTCATTAATACCGCGCGTGTCATCAAAAAGTTACGGACGAACACGTTATAAAAAATAATAGATCCTTAGCACAATTTCATATATTTTATAGACATTATTATTCTCAATAAATTAAATATATGTGTTTGATTACTTTGCTATGATTAAATATTATTTTATTATAGTGATAATATTTAGTATTTATGTTTAGTCAAGATTATGCTTGTGTTAAAATTATAATAGTTGGTACTATATTCTCGCCACAATACTAACTGTTCAGGATCGGATATTTCACTTGCAATAACTATATGCAATCACAATTTTTTAGCCAACGGAGTATAATCAACATAAACTGTATTATTAACTTATAGACAATATTGTAGGCATTTTGTAGTACCAACCTATGGATTATTAAAATTTTTTCTAAAATGTGTCAGACATTTTATATACGTATATCTACTATAATGCCGTATAAGAAATTGTTGACATTCTTTTCTGTATGAAGTTAAGGTAATATATCTCTAAAACGTGTTGTGTTTAGTTTACGGTTGTGTATGTCCCTTACAGTGTAATACTGTATAACTCCCATGTAGAACCATGTTTATTCTAAAAATCACGTTCTTTACCAGGAAATTCGATACTACAAAAGAGCTGCCCTTAATGTGTGTGTATTTTATAGGTTTCGTTCTCTTGGTTGGTTCGGAATTATGTATTCTTTTTTTTACATTTTATTTGAAAATTAGTAATTACACTATTTTTGTTGGATATAAATATAAAGTATACTTAAATAAATAATTATTCGATACGTATATAATGACGGAATTATACTAACTAACTGTTTAAATCAGAGAGTATAAAAATTAATCTCTATTTATGCGTATGCACACATCACGTGTGCATCGTATCAGCTTCTTTCGTCGTTCATTTGAATGTACACATATAAAAGTACAAGAATGTTGTCGGCTGTGCCAAAACGAAAATATCTTTGGTAGAGAATTACATAAAGAAAATGTTCCATGTCTCAGAATCTTGGCCTGTATGTTCGTGCATAAAACGCCTAGTACAATTATTATTGTACACAAGTATGTTTAGGTTTTGAACTAATAAAACAAAATTGTATTATCTGATGAATTTTAATTAGGTGATATCATTCGAATCCAATTTGTATATTTTTCTACTGTTTATGTAAAATATCAAAGAAAAATTCTGCTCGAAAGACTGAAGTTGTTAAATATTAAATGAATAATTTTAAAATAAAAAGCAATCTGTTTAATTACTAGTATATATTGTGTCTTATAACTTTTTTCTATTGTTAACAACATGACGGTGGTGGAAATATTTCTCACGAGGCTAAATTGCTCTGTAGGTTAGTGAACTTGATACATTGGCGCTTGTTATTTTGACTGTGTGTACTATATTAAATTCTATTTTTTTTTTCTAAGGATTTGGTTTTATACTATTATTTCCAGTCATAGATCCAATCGTCACAGATAATGTGATCTCATTGTGTACGTTAACATCCTGTTGATTATGTAGATAATATATAAATCCTGTATTTTCAAATCAAAATTTGCACATTTTTTGTGTTAAAATATGTTTTTTTAGTATTGATTAATCAGTTGTTCAGGTTTAGTTTAAAAAAAATATTGAATTGTCAAATTGTTTAAATACTATGATAATAGGTTTATGTATTAACTATTCTTTTTTTTTTATAATTTAAATACATCACGCAATACACTATATTAAATCAGTTGTGTGAATATAATAAAGTTTAATTATCAATTATTAATTTAAAAAGAATTTATATCATTTATTTTTATTTCTCATGCTATTAATTAAATTAATATTACCCCATTATACTATAGGGCAAATTAGGGAATATTATAACATAAAATATGCAATAAGTTTATTAATACTTGTACCTCGAATTGTACACTACCTTGTTTTAAATTTAGCTTTATTTATTTTACTGATATTTTAAATCAAGTTTTTAATCTGTAAAACTATTGAAAATAGTTATTTAAGATAACTTAGTAAAACAAATTGTAATTAAAATCATAACTAAGTTTAATAGTAGGTATCACTGCAATTAATAATTTTATTGTATAATACCTAACTAAACTGTTCAATATAAGTACAGTTTTAGTAATATTAATATTTTTAATAGTATCTACTTATTTTATTTTAAGTGGAATTTAATGTATTTTTGTACCTCTACAAGTAAACAATAGTCAATTTGCATGACGTGTGATTGTAAATGTTTTATAGTATGATTGATCCAGTTCTATAACTACCTATAGAAAAGTCAATGTCTTCTACTTTTAGTTACGCCCATGATGGATTCTTGTACATAAAATGACTAACTTATTGAATATTTTATTATATACTTAGGTGATTATTATAATAATATATATATTCTTGGAATGTTTTTAGGTTGATAATTTTTGGATGTTAAATAAATATTACGGTGTATAATGAATCTATACTTTAGATACCTACTTAATAATAAATAATAATACATATTATATTGTTTAGTTTTTATCAGTTTCTCACACAAGCAGGATACAGATGCCGTGAGTGTAAGGAATTTTCTTCATTTCGATGCAAGATTTTAGATATTTTATTAAACAATTTTCAAATTAACCTGTGTTATTTTGTTAAAAAAAAAAAAGTTTTAAATGTAGATATTTCGAAAATAATTTTGTTTACTTGTTTGTTTTATTTTTTCAAATATTTTCAATCATTGGTTATACGTAGTTTTTTTTTGCAACTAGAGAAAATACTGTAAACATAAAAATATTTAACTCTTCAAGTAAGTACTTTTAGACTAGATTTTCGATCTTTAATAGTATCTAGATAACTTAATTATTTTCCATGTTATAATTTGTGTGAAGTGAGAATAGTACCTATAATTTTTGTTTTATGGGGTTCGGTAATACTTGCCATTTCATTTCATTTCTAATTATTGTTACACTCGTGTTATTTTAATAATAAAGCTTCCATATGTCCAAAAACTGGCAATGGACCACGTTATGCATATTTTGCAGGGGTCATTGAACTATTTTGAAATGTCCTTAATCCTTCAACTTACTATGGATACAATTTATTGATTATATAATAATACCTACCAATAATATTATAGAATTATAATAATCTAAAGTTATTATTTTTTATTAAGTTATGAAATATATACATTCGTGTTATGAATAAAAATTCATTTTAAGCACTATTAGACTTAAAGTAGTATTGGAATAGTATTTAATAAATTATTATAATCAGACCATATATTGTTTAATGATTAATGTATTAAATTAAATTTTTAAATTTTCATACTTTTCAATATTTTCAATAATTTTTAATTATTATATATAATTAGATATAATAGGTATATTATTATATTATGTATATTGTATATATTTAATTACCTATGCATTATTTATACATATATTGAACATTATTATTTATTGGTAAAATTTCATTTCTAAATTACATAATCATATTAAGAGTGTTAAAAAGTAGCTCAAACCTATAGAGTTTACGCTTGTGGAGACTCTTTATAGTTTTTTATATATATAAAAATGTGATCTATATAAATACATGTCACCATTACTAATTTGTCACGGCCAATTAGGTATATTATTTGTATTAAACTAACATTGATAATGTTTTATTATTGTGATTATGTTTTTTATAATAGTTAATTGAATTGGATACGTATTTACATTAAGTATTGAGTGATTGACTACTTAGAAAATTGTCTAAAATTGTAATATTCGACGTTAGCTTGTCAAGGTATTAGTAGCATATTATTGGTTGTATTTCAAAATAGTGTTATCATTAATGCATTTTGTAAAAAAAATAGTTAATTTTTGTACAAAATTCTTTTAATTTGTAAAAAACCGTAAGTATGGTCTAACTTAACATGAAAACTAATAACCTAAAAAATTAATTTAATTTTAATAAATGTTTATTTCACATTAAAAATGTAGAAGTTGTATTAACCTGTCACCAAAATTTTACACATATATAAATAACTAGTGCTGTATAAGTATAACTGTATTTTTAGTTTATAAACTTTGATTGGTTAATTGGTTAAAAGTTATTAGTTATTAGTTATTAATTATTAGATATTCATTGCATCATTAACTGTTGGTTCATACAATTTTTTTTCCATAATTTAAATTTACGAATATAGTGTATTACTTTTAATTTTTAAATTTAATTTAGTTAGATATCAATTTTATTTTATAATAGTACCTACGTGTTATTTCTGGCTTAACTTTTATAGTAGCTTCTAGTTGAAATAAAAAATACAGTGTATCTCGCACCATTCTCAAAAATTACTTTTTATTGTGTACTTTTTTGTTATAAATAATATCCTTAAAACTAGTATAATATGTCGATAATATGCGATTGTTATAATTTCATTTGCTTACAATTGAAAAATCGTAAAACATATACCTATTATAATATTGTTCGGTGTTTCTTATTACTTTTAATTCCCGTTCTATTGTCAAAGCTTACACTTAACATAAAACTAGAATTGTATGATATATATTGTCTTATAAGCTTACTATATTGTTAGGTTAGCACACATTTGTTTAAACGTAGAACGAAGAGTTTTTTAATAATTCTGATTGACACTTTCTTTAAAATTAGACACTAACCTTCCTTATTCTTACGAGTTGTTAAGCCAGTTTTTCAACTTGTCTATATACAGCTGAAGTGATGACTTAAATGCATTATATTGTTCTATATGGTTATAGAGATAACGACAAAAACCAGTTTCCCGTATACCAGGGTTCTGTTGTAAACCCTCGATGAATAATTTTATACTATTACTATTTCAAATATGTCACTTTTACGTCAACGACTTTTAGTTGTTAATAGATAAATGATATGATTTGCATTATGGTTTATAATAATATTAATAGTAAGGAGTATTTTTATAGTTTATACCTAGGAATTTTCATTTTTACTTACCACATATTTGTATACACTGTGTATAAATGTATTAAACTACAAACTTATACAATTTAAAATATTTAATAGTACCTATATTATATAATAATTTGATTATATTTTAACTTATAAATCCGTTAATATTATGAGTAATTGAAGTAATACAAGTAATTGATGTAATTTGCAAGAGTAATTTAAATAGTATAAAATATGAAATAAAATAAAACAATAGTCTCAAATCTCAATGTACCTATTACGGTTGTTATTTCGGAAGCATACTAGTTGCGTCCGAAATTATTATCAGTGAGTTGAGTTCCACAAAAAAAGATTCAAAAACGGTCATAGTCTATTTGCGTCTCGGTATACCTTTTTTATAATTTAATTATAATAAATAAATAAAATCTCGAAAATATTGATATAATTGATATCAATATGTTAATACAGTGTTTTTTTTTAAAAACAATAATTACCTTGTGATGGTTTGGTAATTTGAGTATTTTTGAAGTATAACTGTATCATTTGAATTATTTTTCCATTTTTCAGAAAAAAACGTCAAAACCGTCACCGTTGCATATGGCGGGCGTCAATAACGTAAGTACATATGATAATGCACCAGAACATTCCAATAACATAGTTGAGCAAACTAACAAGGCTGATGATTCAGACGACAAAGACGATTCATTGCAAAATGTCATTGACAGTGAGCTGTCCAAACGTTTTAACGAAAGTGAAACTCCAGCCAATCGTGTTAAATGTAGTGTAGACATAATGCTAACAGCAGAATCAATTCATAGTGACAGTGTTAGACAGTCCAATAACGTGGAATATGTAGACCTTAAGTCCTTACAATCAAATGAATACCAAGTCCAAAAAGACACCAGTGAGCTTTTACTGTTAACAGAAAAACAGCATACAGAAGAGACAAGTGATACGGGTCTCGGTTCTGAAATCGTTTTAGAATCGGAACAAGATATTGATAACGATGGTCCATTATCTGATACTATGAGTAGCGGATTTGAAGATGGTATCACGAAGGAGGCTGTAGACCAGGATCCTTCTCGTGCAGAATTAGAGGCGCCTCGTATATTTACTAGACCCCTACCGGTTGACGAAGCGGATAATGTAACTGAATTGGTATTTGATACTTGGACTACAGTTGATGAAGTTGTGGGATTAGAAATTAAAAAAAACGAATCAAATGATCATGAAGAAAATTCGCCCATCGAAATCAGTACTGCTAGCCTTAACCAAGAGTGTTTTGATATTAATACACCAGCCATAACTAACAATGTTGTGAGTTTTTGTTTGATTAATATTTAATAATTAATACTTTTAGGCTTTAGTATTAGATATAGTTTTGATTATTAACTTAGTTTTTAACTAGGTAGCTACAGTTAGATCTACCGGTTTTTTTTTAAGTTAATACGTATAACACTATACATGCTTTTGTGTATGTACCTAATTTAAACTTAGGCTATGAAATAAAATGGTTTCATTCGATTCATAATTCATTAGTGTGTGACGACTGACGTGTAATCAACCACAATTCCTACCGATGACATGAACTGTTGTACGCAGTGCTATTGTGTATATGTGTTAAATTGTACTTTCAGAGCCTTTTGTGTACCTATACAAAATTCCAAACACATTTTATTATTCTAAATATTTGAAAAGTATTTAGATAAAAAGATTTTAAAGTATTTATATTTAGATCGTGTTTATTTGTATAAAATCAATATTAACAAAAAATTATATAAGTTATATTTTAAATTTATTTATTTTATGTAATTTATCTAGTTTCCTTTTTAAGTTATAAAAGATATGGCCAGCATGTATCTATATTTGAAATTGTACATTATAATATATGTATTTGATCCTATCAAATATATTAATTCAAACTTAATGTTATTTATGCACATCGGATACCTATACCGTGAAAAATTGTTCACGATACCGGAAATATGGTATGCCAAATATTGTTTCAATTTACAATGTTCTCATGTTCATTTCCTATCTCTTTGTTAGCTGCTTCTAATAAAAATTGCTTTATATTTTCATAAAATTATATTTCAATATATATTTTAGTAAAAGCCCAATTGCTGCTCACAGTGGCGTATTTTGGGCTTTTTTTGGGGGGGTGTCCTGACTCCTAGCAATAATTTTTCTCTACAAATATTAACATAGCTTCATTATAAATTCATATCTGATTA
>VUJU01001274.1:0-62317 GCA_009835225.1 Aphis craccivora | reverse complement strand
GAGTGACAACTGAGCTGTTTCCTTTTTTATTTAATTGAAATCGATCAGTGTTACTTAATTTAAATCTGAGTGTTTAAAATAATATCCTTTTCCTTTCACGTCTATTATGTCAACTGCATATCCAGACAGCTGCGAATAAGGTAAGGTGCGTGCGCATCAATATTTACATAATCACGTAATTTCACATAGGTATCACATTTTATTTACACAATTTATTAATTTTAATAATCAATATATACATTTTACTAACGGTATACTTGGTCATTCTCGAATTACGACCTCGAGAGCCCTCCGACAATCAGGAGGAAGGTAATTGCGCAAATTTAGGGAAATTTGAAATAATATAAAATATATTAAAAATAATTTAAAATATAACTTATAGTAAATACGGCATTCATTCAAGGCTTGTGTCCCTTGTGTTTGCCGAGAAACTATTTAAAAAACCCAATACACAGATTTTTATTATTTATAATTATAAATAAAAATCTTTAATACTTTTATAATTAAAAATCATTAATACCTTTATTTTTTTTTTTAATTCTTTTTATTTTTGTGTTATTACATTATAAATAATTATGATGAAATTATTATCAAACATTATGATTAGGGATTAAAATATGTAAAATTATTAAACGGAGTGGATGTCCACTTCACTTCACGAAAAGAAAAAAAACCGAATAATATAAGTACTTACTTTGTTTTGTACTATTATGGAAGTTTATTATATTATTATAACCTGAACGAGAATTTTCTGACATTTCACTAATTAATAATTTTAAATAAGTATTTTCAAAAATTTTTTTATGCATTTTGATTGTTTTGATTATTGTTATGATATTCCTAGCTGGATATTGAGCTCAACCCAACCGGTTATAAGCTTTGCTTTTTGGTTGAGTTTTTTTGCAAAATAGCCTTATGTTATATATTACCTAGGTATATAATATTATTATGTTTCAAAATAAAGACATTCTTATTATTATTTTAGTTCAGCCGTTCATCTATTCAGTGAATTTTGCTATTGTTTATTTTAATATTACTAATAATAAATTGTACCATTGATACAAAATGTATAAATACGCAGTACCTACCGGCTACCATATAATGTTCATAATCTTATACTTTGGTAATACTTGGTAGTATGGTTAAAGTGGATGGTCTTATTTGATACATAGAATTCACCAAATTCGTGCTCATTAAAAACTGTTACGGTCGTTAACATTATATTCCTTGGTAGGTACTGTGAAATTTGTAACAACCGTGCATACAATGTAATAAAAGCTTTTTTTGTTTTAATTTATATTAAAAAGCTTAAAATATAAATTGATTTATCTAAATTTAAATATTTAGAACAAAATATATAACCATATTTTAGCTTAAAATGAAGTACTATACGAATTTCATATTTTATTTAAGACCCACCCTGTTTTTTTTTTTATTTATAGGACATGACCAATATTAGTACACGTAATTTGTTCGATACTAATATATGTATATACATTTATGTTAAGACTTTTGGAAAGATAAAGATTCAGATATAGGAGAGGTTGGATGAATATGTTTAATAATATTTGTTGAGATTTAGTATATAGTTTTAGTCATTGATGGTTTTAAATTTGAATTGGCGATATGCCTAATATTATTATTCGTTTGACTATTCATATTTAACTGTGCTGTTGTTAATCAGTAAGTTAATAAGTTAATAAGTTTTACGAGCCGAGTTAATTGGAGTGGTATAATTTAATCGCGTTAACAAATGGCACCGCCGTGGAGGTACTTTGTAGTGAGATTTGAAATTTAAATATATAACAATGTACTTCGATACGTATTTAACATAGGTAACCTATTGTATTTTCTTAAAAATAAGTTGGAGTAAACAGTTGGTAAATGAACTGATTTAAAAACTGCTTCGATTAATTTTAGATACGAAAAATGTTGATACATTTAGCGGCATTAGTTTTTCCCACAAATTACTAATCAAAATTTATTTTAATTGTAATTATTTATTTTCATTAAATTTATCAAATTATACTAAAACTTTTACCAAGTATTGTATTAAACATTTCTTTAATTATGATTTTTAAAATATTTTGAAAATATATCCATTCATTTTGAAATATTGAATATTAAATTACTCTATAAATACTTTTAACTGTTAATATTAAAAAAAAAAAAAAAAAATGACTAAGTCAATAAAGTATGCGTAAAAATAAATTTAAATGTATTTTTAAAATTCTTATCGCTTAACTACATAAATTGGTACATTGAAAACGGTATTCATGACCTGTTCTGGGCTGTTCAAAACGTATAATATTATCTAATATAATACTACGGTGGAATCTTATCTACAGTTACACTTTTAATGATATATGTATTTTCTTAAAAAACTTCAGTGCATATTTATTTCCAACCCCTTTAAAACAGTGTTGAAAATAATATAATATAATTTAAATTATGAACTCAACGATTTGTTAAGTTATAGTTAAAGCAAAATATAAATTAAATAAATATAAACTTTAAATCTTAGTATAAATAATATTATTAAGTGATTGATATCAACATTTCATGGGTTATTCGTTTTTAAATTAAAACGAAAAACAAAATTACTCGAGAAGAAATAGTTATGACACAGGTTAATATATACGTTAACATTTTTTGAAATAATTAGTTTCTTATAGTATGTTAAATTGATCACTCAATTTATCTATTATTTTTATTAACTATAATAATATAATAAAGTAAAGTTACTATAATATTTCGAAATCGTATCCTTTTCGTCTAACTTAAATTCTCTATACTCTTAACATATCCCTATATTATTATTGACCGGTGTGGTTTCCTTCCTCAATATATAAGTAGTTACGTATATTAAAGAATTGTCATATTTTATTGTATTATAATATAATATGATATTATGTACAACACGTATATATTCGCTGAAATTTAATTAAAGTCTTGTACCATAACATAGGTTTTTAATTAAATATTTTAACAGGAAAAAGGGGTATTTCTAAATTGCTTTATAGGAACGTATTAATCATAATTATTATAACAACAATATAACATATAAGACATAACTAGCCACCCTATTTTTGATGTTGAAACTCTAAACTACCGAGATTTAGCAACCTTTTAACAACTTTTAATAACTTACATTAAACGAATTTCTGCCTATGCTTACATGGCAAAAATCAAAATATTAAAACTATCGAAACAATAAGCATGACTTAGTCAACTTTTACACTTAATCCATTTACTGGAGTGGTGGACTAGGGTATCGATCTAGCTGTATAGATATATGTACATAGACCGTTGAAAAAGGCCCTGACTTACCTTGATCGCATTAAAGAAATAATCAGGTATGTGACCATAACCACCGAATATTATACAATAGGAATAATAGAGTGTAATTCTTATTAGTATTTCGTTCATAAAAAATATAATATCCATTTTATTTTTAAATTTGGACCTCAAAATCTGTATATTATCCTTACTGTGTAATAGAATTCGATGAGACTCATCCAAAAAATTTAAATAATCTCTGAATGTTTGAAATGTTGGGCGATATTTTCAAAAATATTGTAACTTAAGTGTATCAATCATTCAAAATTGTTTTAATTAAATTAATAGGACGCCATATCCGTATGTAGTATTTCCGTATTACATATGCAAAACATGGTGCATTTTTCAAATTTATTAGAGCAAATATAATTAAACTTAAAAGTAAGAACATATTATTTGTATTTGAAAGTAGATTTACGTTGGGTATTTTTACGATATACTAGTTTTTAAGCGATTTAAATTACAGATTTATAATAATTATGAATCATAACTCTGTTAAAAATTAAAGATCACGTATTTGGACTTACTTGGCATTGTTATTTTTATCAATGAAATAGTAAGTTGCAACTTTTTAACTACCTAGTTAGTTGTTAAATATTAGCAGCTGTAGTTTGGAGTCTCTCTATCAAATTGTCAAAATCTTGAGTTTAATTTCATAAGGGTAAATCAATAGATAAGTTTTTGAAAATTTAGTGTTTTTGAATATTTTTGTGTTCTGAATATTTAGTTATATTTATAATAATGATTACATAAGTCAATGAATTGTGTACGTTTTTTTTATCATAATTTTACTATAATTTTGTTTATTTTTATTTGAAATTATGTATAGATAACGTAATAATATAATAATAATAATAGGTTATCATTATTATTAATACATTTAGAAGAATTTTTAAAAAAAATAAACATTTTTGTAACCAATTTTTGTATTATTTGATATTAAGAATTCATTATAATAAAAGTTGAAAAATAATAAAAAAAATACAATACACTAATATAAACATTTAAAAATATAATGCACTTAATAATTTATGAAAATAATTTAAACATAACCACAAGGAATAAATAATATTATTATATATAACTAATATCAAATATACTCTCGGAATAACAATATTATGAAATTTTACATTGTATAATATTATAATATTAGATTCAAATTAAAATAAGCAAATAATAAATGATGAATATGTTGATGTTTCATAACAATTTTAATTATAATTTCTTTGATAATAATTAAAAAAAAAATTTAACATTCGTGCGTTCTAAAATCGTGAATATCTAAAAAATAAAATACTAATGATACTTATGACTACAAAATAATATTTAAATCAAATTTTCGTCAGTATCTTCTTCTTCATCATCATCATCATCATCATCACAATAGTACCTTTCATCGCACCATTTAAACCATTCTATTGTTGACGGATGACTGGACATGTTTTCTAAACGATAGTCTGAAACTTCTTTCAATGTTGACATGTAGGATTTAAACTTTCTGTTAGGAATATAATTCACCAATGGAGATAAGATCCTAGAATATTATAATATTAACATAAGATATCGATAATATTTAAATATATTATATATTAACATTATCGACATTGGATTGTATTTTTATCCACAAAAATAATAACAACTTTTGGTGCAATATTCATAAGCAGTCAAAAAGTCTATTTTATTACCATAATATTATAGAACATTAAACATGTATAAATCAATTCACACCATTTGCTTCCTATGCTTATAAATTATTGTTCCCATAACATTGTTAAAATATCTGGATGATAAAACATAATAAACAGTAAATTGTAAATAATATGTTCTATTAATTAATTTCTATTATTATATGCAAAGTTATACAGTTAATTTCAGCTAATAAAAATGAAATGTTCAAGAAAAAATAAGCAAAATCAGTCGAACACACACTATGAGTACGTAATAATAATAATAATAATGCATTTTAATGTAGAAAATTGATTTGTGTATTTTCAAAAAAAAAAAAAAGACGTTAATCATCTACGTATATTAACACAATAAATTGTCCTCTATAATATAAATTCAGTGTTCCATGAACGTGAGTTAGGTACGATAAATAATAAGTAAATATTATTTTTTAAACTCATTTTTGTGTGAACTTTGTTGTTAAAGTTGATTTACAAAAAAAAAAAAAAACAAACTTTAATTATAATAAAAGTACCTATTAATAACTATTATACTAAATTTTGGGATGAAAGTGTATTATAATGATTACACATAATATACGTATAATAGGTACCCTTCTAATCATATGGCTTTAAATTATAAAAAATATAATATATTGTAAAGAAATGTTATTTGGAATTACAATAAATAAATTACAATTTACAAAAACAGAAAACTCATTCAAGATATTATGATATGATTGATTAATTACCCATTTTTAAAATGATAGTGATTGTTTGATAAATTTACATTTTAATCGTTTAAACATTAAATATTTTTAGGAGTGCTTATTTCAAATGTGAGCACTTGTTATTTATTATTTATTTAAAGGTATATACAATCTGCTCCTCGAGGAACAATACGAATATGTGATAAGTGAATTTAATTTGTATACACGAGAAGCATGATAAAATGAGTTACCCAGTGGCCAGTGGTAACACTACCCTAACTTGTTATTTATTTATTACTATTTTTTTTTAATTTAAATTTTTAACTATTAAACCTTAAAAAGGTCACGATGCTAGTTATTTTTGAGTCTTCTTGGGGGATTCCCAGGTGGCAATGTTAGATATGAGAGGGTTGATATGAGACGAAAGTCTGAAATAGAATATTTTATAAAAGGTTACTGCTTCCACATAGGTGGTTTTGATTTTTAGATCAGTATGTAGTGTTAGGTTTGAGATGTAAGCTGATGAATTGGTAATTTTACAAAGGATATTATTTTGGAAAGTTTGTATTTCGCCAGTGTTTGATTTTTTTGCATTGCCCCAGAAATGGAAACCGCAATGGAAAACAGTGATTTGTATGTTAGGAGTTTAGTATTTAAATTAAATTTAGTGTGCATGTTGTTAATCATTAAAGTTTTAAGTAAACGGAAACGAGTATTTAAGACGAACATTTTGGTTTTAATGTGGTGTAACCAAGTGAGCCAGCGGTCAATAATTAGACCTAAGTATTAAGTTGATTGAGATGTAGGAATTTGAATATTGTTTAGAAACACCACACGGTAGAGAGGAATGCGAAGAGTGAATGTAGTATGTAGTGATTTTGATTGGTTGACTTTGAAAAGTCAATATTATACCAAGCAAAACTAATTACTTTTAAAAGTGTTTTCCACAAATATAATTTAAAAAAAAAGTTATTTTTACCGTTATCGTTACTTTTTTAAAATGAAAATTTTTTTTTTTTTTTTTTTAAATAATTTTTAATATCATATTCCGAATCCGAATATCTTTCGTAGAGTTTTAAAACATAAAAATCAAATGTCAAACAAGTAGTAAGTTAATTATTTATAACTTAATTTAGGTAATTAAAGTTTAGGTGAATGAAGAAAATAGCACCTAATAAAATATTGATCCACTCTTTCGCACATCTGACTTTAAAATAATTACACGTTATAATTTATACCTAAAAAATGACTTGATATTCAATTTTTATGTTTTAAAATAATTTAACAAAATATTCTGTTTCGAAATAACGAATCAAAAGTGTATATTATAATTTGATAAACTAGAGAAACTTAAAATATTGTGAAAATCAATTTGTGAATAATTAATTTATGTATAATATAGTTTTAACTTATGTATAAATATTTTTAAAGATGGGTAATTTTTGTAATAAATGTTGGAAATACCGGTTACAATCGTATTCATTGCACCCGAGCAAAATGACGCGTTTCATTTTTATTTTATTACCCTCGTACGTCTTTCACGGGGACACAGTGGACGACTATTTTGAAATCCTGTGTAAGTACACATCGTTTCATCGAATGGGTCCACCCTTAAACCTGATGGGCCATCAAAAGCCGAACAAACAAAATGCCCCAAACATGGTCACAATAATTATTGTCTCGCGGTCACGTGTATATGACCTAACCAAAAAGCCATAGGAAATTTCTGGGCGATTAAAATGCCCTCGACGCAACGTCAGAGAACGACGGCGCGATTCCGAAATGTTACGATATTAATATTATATCACATCGGCGCGTTTATAGTGCAGTTATTACCAGTTCGCCAACGCGGTCTGCAAACTCGGCGGTCTGGTGACGGACACTCGACAAGCCGTCCTCTCCACGCATTTGGTCGATTGCACGAACGCCACGAACCGCAACAGACTTCCGGCCGCGCTCAGCGTGTCCAGGCCGCCGGCGGCGGTGCTCCTCTTGAGCGCCGGGTCGAGGACGCTGTCGTTGCGCAACTGGATTGCGTTGCTCGCCATTTCGCTCATGGCCGGGCCGGACATGTTCATCGCGGGGTTCAGCTGCATCATGGCCGCGTTCCTCAGCCACGTAAACAGGTTGGGCAGGAACGGCAACATGAACATCCTGAGGAATTTGCTCATCACCGCGAACTTGGCGAACACGAAGCCCTTTAGCACTACCAACACCTTCAGTTTGACCCACACGAACGCCAGAAACTTGATGACGGTGAGCACCTTGAGCTTGGCCAACGCTATCTTGACGATGGCCAGCAACGTCAGCTTATGCACGTCGATGGACATCTTGTGGCTGGGTTGTCGGACCTCGGCCACGACGGTGGCCGGACGCGACGATTGCGTGGGCGGATCGCTGTACCAGCCGACGTAACCGTCGCCGGCCGCGTTGCCGTTCTTAAAGTTTTCCGGTTCGTAATTGACGCTTCCGGTGCTGTGGTAGTCCACGCCCCCGCCGCCGTTGTCGTAAACGTTGTATCCGCCCGTCACGCTGCTGCCGTCCGCCGCCACGTCCGTCTCCATGATCACAGGTCCGTATTTTTTCAATTGCCTGTGACTGGGATAGTACCTGTAAAGCACACAACGACTGATGATTAAACCCCGTCGGTGTGGTACGTGCGCGAATCGTGATTTATTGGTGATTACGGGTGGGTGAAATGGGGGATGGGTGGGTTTTCAGGATCACTTAATCCCTATACAGCCGACAGTGCTTAAAAGGTGGACTAATTCTTCAAAACGTATTACGCCGGTACCTATACGCTAAGGTCTAGTTTAATCAAAATGATTTTCCCTTCGTTACAAATTAATAATTTCTTTTCGAAATGTTAACGTTTTAAATTAATTATTTGTTTATAAATATTATTATAGCAAACTATATTTTATTGGTTTGTTAAAAAAATACATTAATCCGGGAAAATGTAATTATAATTTCGGTTATATAATAGAGATAATGTTGTGAAGTTAAATGAAGCAAAATGTTTTTCAAGTAATACGAAAAAAAATTGTTGGTTCTTAAAACTAACGAAAAACCAAGTGTTCAATTATTTATTTGATGACGATTTATACAAGACATAATTGTATTGAATATTAAAAATAATATAATATGAATTTCATGATATGTTTTCGATACCTATAATAGCTAGGTATTAAAATTATTTATTTGATTTTTAATAATATTATAGTAAGAGTAGGCTAATATAATTTATTTCAAAAATATTGCATTTATTGTGTCATTAGTATTTAACTATTATAACAATATAGTATATTTATACGACATTTTATCATCCTAAAAAACTCAAAATTTAGTAACATCCTTCTGTGAATACCACAAAAGAGTAAAAATGTATTATATAGTCTTAGAATAAATCAAACATGTCATTGCGTATAGTCAAATTCATAATAATTTAATATATAAGTAAACGTTTTAAGTTGACACAAATAATTTTTTTATATTATCACCAATAATTAATATCGTTATTCATTGTTTAAATAATTAATTTAGTCTTAATTTGAACTTGAAATATCTATAAAAAATAATTTAATTGAATTTGTATAATTTTTTAAAATTTAAATTGTAAGGTTTTCATTATACATTACTTAAGTGGAACCTTGTATTAAAATTTAAAAATTCGGTATAAAAAGTAAAGTTTTTGTGAATTTCTTACTACATAATAATTTGATTTTTTTAGGATTTTTACGAATTTCGTCGAAATTCGAGTTTCATATTCATTAAACAAATTTCGATCATGTATTTTTAATATTTTTATAAATATATAGAAAAAAACTTTTGTTGGATTTTAAATTAAATGTTTGAGAATTTTAATCCAACAAATAATTTGTTATCGACATATCGACATTAACAAAAATAAATTAAAAATTTCTCACGCCTGAATAAACTGAAACCAAAGTTTTTATTCGTGGCTCACACCCACTTGTTATGTTTCCTTATATTTTCATATATAAACATTGTACTTGACGTCATGATTTTTAATTACACAATTATATCAAACGATTCAACACATTAAACTTATTCTCGTTAGCTTTAACAATTATAAGTTTTTATTTCCAAAATTAAAATTAAATGCGAATTATAATTATATTTGTATTATATGTCTTATTTTCCTTAATTAATATTATACTCGATTAAAGTTTATTACCTATTCTTGTTAATTTAAACAAATATTAGGTATTCTTTTTTTTTAATTAACTTTAATTGTGAATTTATTATTATTATTATTATTTTATATTTTATATTATAATATTATTAATTCGTTAGTTGAAAACATATTGAATTTGTTCAGTCTGCCCAAAATTGTGTAGTTATATTTAAAATTAGCAAATCTATTTGTAACTGTGTTTTTTTATTTATACCACTATACTATAAAATACATGAAATAATATACATAATAATATAGTGATTAGTGAATGATTATGCAAATCGCTTAAATTTTGAATACAGTATCATAATGTTTGTAATACATAAACTGAATATGCATTTAAAAATAGGGATTTACCTATAAACTCAATATATATATTATATATACATATATATATAAATTGCTCTGTTTTGTAAGTTAATTATTATGTTGTTGAAACATTTCTCATAATATAGAGTGAAACCCCTGAATACCGGACGGACCCTTTTGGTCAAAGAAGTTTAAACCCCTGATTACTGGATGGACCCTTTTGGTTAAAGAAACTTTGGCCGCTATTCTTGAGGAGTCCGTAATTCAAAGAGGCTAAATTTTTGAAATTTATAAAGGGTAAATGTTTAAAAAGGAAAAATATGAACTATATGTTAAACTTAAATTTAGTATTATTATGTTCACTCTTTTTAATGATATGTATAATAATAAAAAACATGTATAGGTATTTAAAAAAATCTATAAAAAAAAGGTATAGATCTAATAGGTACATAGTTAAATATAATTCAATTTTACAAAATCAGTCAGCTTAATTAGGTAAAATATTATTTTTCGTTGTTTTATCAGTATTTTTAAATTTAGATTAAAACAGGTGTTCACTATATTGGGAGATGTCCGTTTGGAGATGTTGCACTATTATTTCATTGTATTTCATAGTCACCTTTATGTTAGAAAACAAAAGTAGGTACACCAATATATATATATAATGTATACATTTTTAGCATAAACTATAGTTATATGTATAATGTGAGACTAGACACGATTTTAAAAAATATTTTATTTTCTTCTATAAAAATTGAAGTTAGCCTTTTTTGTATCATTTACATAATACTTATTATTTACTATTCATTTCTAAAAAACTCGAGTACCTATAAAATTAATCTATAATACATTTTAATAACTTCTAATTCGTTTTAAAAATTAAAATCTATTCTATATAATGTAGTCAAAATTTTACACCCAATAAATTAATGATTTACGCCGACGATGTTACAGTTCCAAATCATACCGATTGTTTTATTTACGGTTGAATATTATATTATAATTATCAACCGAAGCATTTATGACAGGAGGATCATCATATATAATACGTAAAATAATAAATAATATATTTTAGCTTTGGATTAATCGTTTACGCGCTTTGAACCTGTTCCATTTCGCTGCCGAATATTCCGAACGTTGGTCTTCCAGGTCCGTGGTTTCTTGTTGATGAGTATTCATGTCGCTGTCGTACAGATGGTGGAAGTAAGGCGGGTGCAGGTGGTTGCTAACGTACCGGCTTCGAGCTACGAACGGCGGCGAGTCTGTCGTTAGTGCCGGATAGATGTCGACCTTCGTGGTGACGGGCTGTGGTGAACCTTCGTCGGAAGTCTGCTGCAATGAAGATAGCGTCTGGTACTCGTCCGACGACCACTTCTGACCGGTGGTCTTGAGTCCAGCTGACAATAAGTCAAGCCCTTGAGCGTCCGTTTTAAGCTCTCGCATGTCCCTGGGAGTTCGGTGATTATCCTGTGTGCCGTGGACCGTGCTTGTTCCGGGCTGACGATCGGTCGGAAAAACGATTGCACCACAATCGGCCAACAACCCCAACGCCAGCGAAATTACGGTCACGGCCGTCGTTGCGCGAAATCGGTAGTCCATTTTTTTTTATTATTTTCGAAGTGGATCAATATGACTATTTCTAAAAACTACAATCGAAATTTTCGTTTTCGTTAAGTCCGGTTTTTTTTATTTAAACTTATTATTCGTACCTTAAAATATAATATGTAACTTTGTAAGTCCGTATAGTTTCCGTGGTCAACATTTAGTGCTTCACTTTACTCTCAGAGGTTTGAACTACGTCTGAACTTGGTCACATCTTAAGATTGTTTCCAACAACGAAAATTAAGAATGTTGAAGAGAGGAGGAGTAAAAATAATTTCTATTGATTTAAAAATCTAGAACAATATCGTATCTTTATTACATTTTTTTTTCAAAAATCAAAATTATACCGTTTAACTATAGTTACGCGAAAAGTAAAACTTTTTTTGTGTAAATTAAAAGTATGTAGGTACACATGCAAGCTGAATACCTCAATTACTAAATTGATATAGACAAAAAAAAAACATTGAACAATTTGTAGAATATTTTTAATAAAAATCGTTTACACATTATAATAATATATAATATATGACTTACAAAATCCATTTATCAACTAGTTTGTTTTTAAATGTAGATCACGTTCGTATCTCATATACCATTATCGTTTATTTTTTTTAACGTTATGGTTATACGAGTATACTCGGAAATTTGTATATTTTATGTATCTTAAATTATATCATGGAAATGGACTAATAAAATATGATTAATTGAGAAGTCATAATAAACGACAAATATATAACTCCGTTAATAAATTATATTCGTATAAATATATGTTAAGATTATGACAACAAACAATAGGAATGATAACATAGAACACTAATTCATTTCTAAAATGATTTAACTCTAAAATCAATAATTAAGATTTCTCATAAAATTACTACCTACGTAGGTATACAATAAAATTATCATGTAAAATTATTAAAAATATCCTTATACAACGTTTAATGTAGGTAAAAAAAATATTGATGTAGAAAAAATATGTTTTATTATAGAATGTATAAAACGTTTTTCAGGAAATTAAATACTAATTATATTTTTATGAAATTTTTTAATGCGTATGGACGTTAAAAAATATACCTTATATTGTTTTAGTCAGAATCCATGTTCGTTTGTTAAAGAAACTGTTGCACCCAATTAATTTTGATGAAGGTTAGTTTCAAAACTTGTAGGGTTATAAAGTCTCGAATACCTATTGTAATAGAGTATAACTCGTGGTCAAATGTTTATTAATACATACCTAATTGAGTTACTAAATTAAAACTAAAATTTTAATAAATGACTATCAAGAACAAAGATCAAATATTCTCTAGAAAATAAGACATGAAAAACGTTTTGCACCATTAATTTAATATAATGGAAATATCCATTTTTTTCTTATGGTTTTATAGTTATTTCCGTAGGTCCGTACACTACATATAGCATCCGCTTATCATGTATATATAGTGCGGCTTGACGTGTATAGGTTAGCTGATTTGTGACTTAGTAATTCGCTAATATAGATACGGTCTCGGAAGGCCCTGGAGACGTAAAGCAGAAGTATACTTACTATAAATGCTATGATTATAACATATTATAATTGATGCACTTTTGCGGGACGACATACTCGTACGATGTATTTCATATAATACACAAACCGATCGATTTGTATTTTATGAGACAATATTTACTACTCGTATATTATGTCGATACGCCGAACAATAGAGTAAAGCCATGTACAGTAGTCATAAACGAGAATATGCGGCCTCGGAATAGGTAGAGGGCAAGGAGAAGAGTGTGTGTGCAGTGTACACCTACCGATTTCCTTGTCAAACAGTTAGTTTGTCATGTGGGCGTTACTGACATCACACGCACATACACAATGCATCGCATGTGATTCATAGCCGATGTTCATACCACGTGATATAGTGCGTTGGCAATGCACATTGGGGATTTCTGTCAGTGTGCGGAAGGACGTTCGTTTCTATAACAGTGTCTATGTGTTAGGAAGGGGTGATGGGGTAGTATTTAGGTTAGTATGAGTTTCGTTTACATTATGCGTAGGCGAAAGTATCTGTATGGTAGAATAGAAACCTCTTGTCGACAATCGAAAATGTCAAGTCAGTGAAATCCACGAGGTAAGCACGTCAACAGACCACGACGAGCGGAGGGCGGGTTGGCTGCTGCTGAGCTCGGGAAAGGAATACACTACGAGGACCACAGTGCAACAGCGGTAGCAGCATGTATAGAGATCCTTTCGGCGGTCGCCGTTGCTACCGGCTTGACATAGATTAATAGCTAGTTCACACAATACATTCACTAGTGCACATAAATTCACGCCCGTCGTTCCCCACTCAGGTGACGAGTAGGTATTACACGAGAGCAGGAAAAATAGCTCCTTCCATATATTTCGTACTCAATGTTGATGCTGTGTGTTTACCGTCCTCAAGAATAACATTGGCCCATTAAAAGGCGCACACATACACAAACACACACACGCAAGCGCGTGCGTACAAACACATTATACAAGTTTTGTAGGTATTTGACTTTTTTCAGTTTCCCTTAGTTGGTCTATTGCTTTCGCTCTTTTTCTCCATAATATACTAGGTTAACAGTCCGTGAAGTTAAATTAAATTTCTTCTTCAACGAAAGTAAATTGTTCTTGACGATGGTAATGATAGAACGTGACCAATATATATATATATATATATGTGTGTGTGTGTGTGTGTATGTGTGTATTTTAAGGTGGCAAATGTCATTGGCCCTATTTTTGGCTAACACATTAACTTTAAAACGTAGACATAATTATGAAAAAGTGTTAAACTTATTATATTTTATTTAACATTTAAAATCAATGAAAAATAATATTTTATCAATTTTATAAGAGTATAGGACATTTTATTTTAAACTGTATTTTTATTAAATTATCAGTATTAAAACTCAATAAGATAAATGGAGAAATAAATTTATTAGTTTCAGATTTTTTTTTAACTTTCAAAATTTTAGTTATATTTTAAAAATGTATAATATTTGTATAGAATTTCAAATAATAAATAACTAATATTATATTATGATTATAATGATTATATACAACTGTATCATAGATGTTATAGCGATGATAATTATTAGGGCTAAACATTATTAAATCTGTTGTTGATTTAAATATATATATATTTAAGAGTAGAAGAGTAGAATAATTCATATTACAATACCATTAAAGCTCAGTTTTTTGTCTTTATTATGAATTGAAACATTTTAGTTTTTATTTTTAATTATGCAGTTTGTGCAGATCATTTAACTAAAACAAATGATAAATTAAAAATATTTATTCAGTACTTATGGTTTTAATGTTTTGATGAATAATGTATAGTCATTCTGTCAGTGTAGAATTTAATTATCACCAAAATCGTTAATAATTATTGTCTAAAATATTCACGTATATACTATTAAGTAGAAAAATTAATATTTGTCTTATTATTATGACGAAAAGAAAGCTTGATTAGAGTAAGAAAAAAAAATATAAAACATACTAAATAATATATTTATAAATATAAAATATGAATAGACGTAAAATAAAATAAACAATAAAAACAATATTTTTATATTGGTTTAAGAATTAAAATATTATATATTATAAATAATTATTTTTCATTACCTAATTACTTTATAAGAAACTTCAAATTTTCGTTTTCGTTATTTTTTACACTAAATATAAATTAAATTTTTATAATTTATAAATACATATAAAAACTTATTGCAATATAGACATTATGATACTTTAGATACTAAATTGGGGTGCCAACGTGGTTCTCGTCTGGATGTATCCAAAAATATAACCAACACGTAATAATACATTTTAAAAATTAATCGTAAAACTCTCAGGATATTACTTTTGGGGAAGAGTTTCTAATTGAAAAAAACATCTGGCTTACCTACCGTTTATTATTTTATACATAATGCATCGCCAAAATTATAAAATGCATTAATATAAATATTAATATAAATAAGAATTAACAACATTTGGTTTTTATTATTAACAGTGAATAATCAAAATATTTAAGAACATTAACAATTATTGTTTTATTTTTATTTTTTAATAATAACACCATTGTATAGAATATTAAATAAAAATAAATAAGTATTTAAAATTCAATAAAAACAATTATAACATTAATAGTGTTTTACTGTTTTATAATTTAGTAACTTTAATTTTACTATTTCTTTAATCAAATAAAAATTAAATTACCAAAATACAAAACAAATAATATACATTTTAATATTTCTAATTGTACAATAATACCTACAACATAAAACCTTGGATCACGAATATTCACTAACATGTCCTATGAATTGCTAAATTGCAAAAATTCAAAAAATAATTTGGTTTAATGTTATATATTATGCATGCGCTCATCATAGTAAAAAATTATGTCACCTTAGCAACTGAATATCATCAAGCATGACAAAATAAAAGTGTCTTATGAATTCCTTATAAACGTTAAGCAAAAAGGATAGATGTGTACACAAGAAAAAAATATATATACAATTCCGGATTAGTATAAGATTGGCTGTGTCAACCTTTTAATTTTAATAATTTTCTGATTGGAAATAATTTCAAACAACAATTAATAAAAGTTTGTATAAAGATTGCACTTGTATCTTGCTTTAATTCCTTCACTATTGTTTTGTTGTTCATTGTTTTATTAAAGACTAATAACACATTTGAAGATACTTGAATCATAAACTAACATTTATATTGGATATTGTAATATTATCTATAGAAAATTAGAAACCAATAAATACTTTTCAATTTTGTTAATTTGTTAATTCAATGTTGTGTTTTTTTTTTAATAAAACTCATGTTTTAATATCGTATTTATTATTTTTGTAAATATAAAACTATCTGAAATGTATAATAATAATTCATCAAATCATAAAAATTGCATAGTAGTATAATAAAATAAAAAATAAAAATAAAAATACATGATTACAATGTTATTAAAACTAAAAATTAATAAATATTCTAATTGTTTAAACTTTATTCTTAAGTAGTTTATATTCTAAAAACTGAAACTTAGATGTCTAATTTAAAAAGGTACATTATTTTTAAGTTATGATAATAATTATATTTTATGATACTCGAAATAAATCATTTATGATAATATTATATTAATGCACTTAGCATTTTTTTACCACCATAATAATTTTTATATGATAAGCCATTAAACTTTATAATAAAACAAGACATTTTATGTGTACATAATTTATTATAATATCTATAAAATGTAAATAATCTTCCATTTTCCCAAATTGTTAAGTTGACGCTACAATCGCGAGTGTTATCATCGTCTTACTATATTTACGATATACCATACTTGAGTTCAGCTGTTTAACACTTCAACAGTTATAACGTTGTGGTGTAGTTGCCCTTAATAATCAAATTAATTTATCTTCTATTAAATTTAAGTTAATATCAAAAAATTTTTATGCATTTTTTATGATCTTTTAATTTTTAAGCAAAATATGAGTAAATAAAATTATATTATCAAAAAATGCTCAAAACTTGTTTGGAAATTAAAATATAGTAAAAAACTATACTGAAAATATAGGTGATGTTGTAATCTTTAAGACTTAAGTTTAATATTCTACTATACTATTAGACTATAGTCTAAGACCTAAGTTATTATACACAATTGGAAATTTTGAAGTTTGGTAGGTACACATATTATAGAAATATCACAAAATCTAAAATGGACAGAGCATATCAATTTATTCTTTATCAATAAAAATAAGAAAATTCTATTACGTCTTTAAATAATTTACATCCATTTCAAACGAAAACCAAAATAAAACATTATACATGGCACTAGTAAAATAAACACTGACTTATGGTATAATTATATGGGGTTCAAAAAATACAAATAGTCTTAATAAATTACAAATTACACAAAATTATAGGTATCCTATATTTTTAATAGCTGTATGCATATTTGACAGCGCATAGAACGGTCCTAATTTTAATATATTAAGTACAGCATTTAAATGAAATTAACGAATATGTATAAATAAAACATGCAATTAGGAACTATATTTCTGAATTATTTACCTCCACACAATCTTGCTCTGTGGAGCATATTATGCAATGTATTATGTAATATTTTGTACATAAATAATAATAATAATGTGCGTTTCTGAGATTGAGATAAAATATACTATTGGTGATTAGTCTTTTGCTTCTTCTTTAGATAAAGTTTAGGTAATTTAACAATCGAATAAGTTAAGAATTAAGTGTATTTATTTTATTTTAATATTATAACACCATTAACTATAAATACGAATTTAGAATCAATGGTAATACTATACTTTTAAATATATTAAAAATGTAATAATACAAATAGCGAATGATAAAACCAATAAATCTTATCTAGCATAAATATTTAAATTTAATACATAATTCGAAATATTTATTATATTTATAAATAGTAAAAGTCAAAATATTTATATTATGTATAGTAAATAATAATATGAATAATACTTGATTATATTTTCAAATATTAAAAATTATTATTTTAAAACTAGAAAAAATAAATTATTTTTTGAATCGTGAAAATTCCAATTTTTCATAATTGTATTTGTTATACTATAATTGGTACTGATGTAGTAAATCAAAGTTGTAGTCGATAAATGCGTTTATTGCATGCTATGCCATTTTAATACTAAGGTCATATACTTGTATTATATATATATTAATTATTATTAAATACATACTATTGTAATTTATGGACTACGTTCTTTAAATAATAATTTATCTACCAATATAATAATATAATAGTTTTATTATTCGAGTGTAGGGAATTTGGCGTCTTCATTGCCCAGTACACATATAAGTTAACAAGTAACAACCCAGCCATGGGTACACGTCGAGGCTCAATATTAATTATACAGTTATATTACAGTATATTTTTTTAAGTTTATAAATTTCGTTGTCTCTTTCTGTTTTCATAAGCTGTATGAGGTAGCGGTTGTTTTTTTTTATTAATTTAATTAATTTTGGAACTGATTTAATTGGGAAATTTAGATTTTTAAGTTTTTCATGTATTTAGAATTTGAATACCTTTCAATTCGAATGGATAGTAGAACTGAGATATACTTTTCGCTTTTAAGTCTGTATGTGAAGTATTCATATAAAATTTCATATAATGTATTTTTTTCACTCAAGTCTTAATACATAATTGTAGTATAGATGAGACTTGTGCTTGTAGTTAAACATAATATATCATGTTTATTATGAATAAAGGTGGAGTTTTTAGTTGATAGTTTTGGTTTCTGAAGGTTTTTGTATTATAATATTAGGTTGAGTTTAAACTTGTTTAGTTTGTGAATTTATTATGTGCTTGTAGCTGTTTTGGTGTGGTCAAAAATGTATTATTAACTGGTGTATTATTGTTTTTTTTAATCTTCTTGGTTTTATGTCAGATTTCGGAGAAAATTAATCAGGTCTATCTTCAGAGTAAGCTTTAATTTTTTTATGATAAGAAGAAGAACTTCTCGGTTTTTCATTGAGTTTTATTTACTCTGTTTTTAAAAACTCATATTAATTGTGTAGTGTGTTTGACGTAGTTTTGATAGGCTTATCGCCCGTAGACCAGAGTTTTTTCACGGTACGGGGAGCTGTGTAAGTGTACTTTAGATTAAATAATGTTGGTTTATTACCTGTAAATAGAAGGATCTTTATTGTTAATTTTTAAACTTACGCTAGAGAGTCGAAACAGAACACACAATTAATAACGGTCAAACTCGTATATATTATTGGTGTGAGGAAATATAAAATATAAACCATAAATAATAACAGATTTTATACTATATCATTTATGATCGGACCTTTATTAATAAACTCGTTTTAAATAATATATTAGTATGCATCATAATATTATTGAGTACGTAAAATTAACATGATAATAGATGTAACAAAACATATATTTTTCTTAAATTTAGTACACCAACAATTACAAAAAAAATAATTAATTAATATTTAACTTATTCTACAATTTAAATTCATTTTAATGCATTGATAGACATTCTAATCTATTGTATATACCTATTAATAAATGTTGATAAATAATTCGTATTATTTTTTTTTTTTAAATATATTTCTTTTCGACAAGAATAAAATATAGAGCGGAAAAATAAAAACTCAAACGTGTATTTTATCTGACATTATATTTATCACAATGCTCATAAATAATACATATGACTACGTTGCTGGAATTCAATAGTATAGTAAAATCGAATAGGTAATAATATTTTAAAATCTGACATATTTTATGGATGATTCCAACTAGTAACGAGCTGGCCATCTTGACGTGTTTATAGATTGTGTTATATGTGAATTAGTAGATGACTTCTTGAAATAATTTATTTAAAGCTAATAATTTATTCTAACGAATTAATCATATAAAAATCACTCAATTTTTATGCTTTAAACCATGAAGTATACTTACTTCCATAAGTACTTACTTACCTATTTATTAAATTGTTTTCATAACGGCATTTTGTTTATTGAGTCGAGACAACTTATCAACTTGTATGAGTCACAAAAAACTAATAACATCCACTATTTAAGGTTTAGTTTTATGAAAAAAAAATATATATTATCACTATGGGAAAATAAATAATTTTATAAAGTAAAAGTTGAATATTTGATTGAGTTATTTTTACAAACAAGTTACTAATTTTATAAATTATGAATGAAAAATATATTGATATGTAAATTGTGTGTTGCTTTTTAAAATACTAAGAACATTCTGGTATCCAATAAATATTATGAATCGATTGTTCATAAAAAAAACTTATTGAAGACTACATCAACCGTAAACTGAACACAATAAAAAATAATAACATAATATGTGGAGGATGTAAAGGAAACGTTGTATTAAAACGAATAACTTCATATTTTGGTTAACCACGCGTGGATACGCTTGAATCTAGATGGATAAAAAAAATAAAGATATATGAATAAAATATTTTTCTATAAATCTTATTGGCCGTCGATTTATTTTTATTTTTACAGATTATCTAGGTTTTTGAGGGGTTGTATTTTGACGGTGGATTATATAATAGAGAGTAGCATAAAAATCACTTCCGAATACAAATTAATAAACGATTTGTCACAATTTACAAACAAAATATAATATTTAATTTCATTAAGTACTTTAAGGACTTAACGCAGATTTATACATGTCTTACTTACAACAAACAACTTCCACGAAGCCTCGAGAGTAGACGGGTGGTATTTATCGAAATTAGAATAGCTGAATACATACTGAGGATTATAGGTTAAACTATCTTCTATGAAAAGTAATAATACATTTAAGTATTGTTTGACTAAATTTTACTCAATTCATTCACGTATTGAAAAAACGTGTTACTAGTTAGTGTTTTATAACATAAATAATGTTTTTAGATTATTTACTTTACTTTTAAGTTTTAACTTAATATTATTTATTGGCAGATAAAACATTGTTATACTGATGTATAAATGATTTTTTATACTGTTTATATTTGTACTTGTTATAAGTATTAAATAGTGGCATCCGGAAAATCATATTGGAAATATGTTGTTTGGCTAGTGACCCAGATTTGAAATACTAAGAAATTCACCAAAAATGTTCGGGGACTTCACTACTTTATATAAACTCGAAATAAACAACTTAAGATCATGGGAATGATAAAATACAGTAAGAATAACATTTATTTATAATTATTTAAGATTCAATAACGTTAATGAAAAATGTCATTGAATATTTTTCTTATTTCCCATGTAAGTCAATATAATACAATAATAATTTAAAATATATTTTAAAATTAATAAACAATTTGGAATATGATTAATTTAATTAAATCGTTTTAGCTTCTGCAAATTGTATGTTTTATTTTAACAAAAAATATAAATTTACCTATAATTCAATATATTTATAATTTAATATTATAAAATACTGTGGATGTTTATTTATTAAAATGTATCAACCTTAAATTATGAATGTAATCTTTATAATATATTTTACTAAATGGTCAATTTTTTTTTTTACCGAAATCTATGTTTATTGGTAATATTTCCATCTCTTATAGTTGACTGTATTATATATTTATAACTGAAGAAATGTACAAAATAGTTACCTATTATAAATTAATATTAATTATATGTCTTTCGACGTTTCGTGCTACAATTATGAAGATTTTAACGATGTGTCGTGGACCTAAAAAGATCTAAATAAGCAAAATAATATTTCCGGCGTTGTTGATTTTGCACTCGCTACAACTGCCAAATAATACACATGTGTATATTGTAAATATTACACATTGCACGTTATTTTACGTACCACCAGAACTCTCCAGTCATATGAGGGCTCGGTTTGTACACACGTAAATCATCGTAATATGGAAAAGCCAGAACAGTCATTAAAGCGATGTGGTATAATAATTTGTGTGCATTGGACCCAACAATGCATGATATTACATAGTATATACAATATACTTACGTGGATTTGATCGAAAAACATATGTATATTAAAACCATTAAACAAACGCACCCAAAATTCGTGCATTTATTTGATATAATAATATGTTCGGCAAAGATTTTAAAGGGCCACTGAATATACTTAGTGTTTACATTATGATATTTATTTACATAAAAAACAAATATATAATAAAGTGAAATTGAGTACTAACCTGTAGATAATCAATAAATATAATATATATGTATGTATAAAAATATTATACTAAGTTTTTGAGTAGTCTCAATAACAGTTCATTTTAGTCTTAAATTTACAGTGATATAGCGCATTTTTCATGAATAAAATCATTAGTCTAAGTTGCAATCCCCCAAAAAGAATAGATTATCTAATTCTCGTGGGAGTTAATTAAGGTAGGTCAAGCAGGTCACTTTCTCCCTCACCCTAGAATATAAATATATGAACTTGTAATTCAATAAATATTATCATGATATTATCTAATTATATTTTTTATTTTTTTTTTTTTGTCCCTATCTAAAATTGTACCTATTAGAGCCCATGCTAGTTCTACTTTACCGCATTTAGGTATATGAAATCTTTGAAGATTGAATATCCATTATAGGTTGTTGAATACTTAAATACGTTAAATGTGTATTTTTTTGAAAATATCTCAAAGTAGTTGGTATAAAGAAAAACATTTAATAAGTAAGTAATTTATCATAAGATAAAGATACGATATATTTATGCTATGCACATATTTATATAAAAAATACTATATTTTTCGATAAAAATAAATAATTTCTAGTATAAAACGGTTTATTATTATCTTTATCATTGATTTTAAATATAACAAATTAATTATAAATACCTACACATATAATAAGATTACCTACCACGGTACAAATATTTTTAAATCAAATATGGTTATATAATAATGTTGTTTATCGTATTGTTCAAGAATTGACTTCAGCTACTAAACTTATTAATTACAGATATTAATAAGTATTCATAGCTTTTTGCAAATGTTTATTTGTTATTAAATAGTTAGTTGCTAAAATGTGTTCTATACTTGTTTTTATAACTGTATACGTATAATATAAATATTATATTTGTGTAAAATATCTTGTAGGTACATATATAACTTAAGTTTTCTTAATCTATACACTGTATTTATGTATTTATATCAATCGGTATTGGCTTGATAAATAATGTTTTTGATATTTCAAATGCATATTAACGTTGTCTATAGGTACTCTAAAGAATCTGGTCAAGCTTACGTATCTAATTTGATTAACTATACTAAAAATGAAACCGAAAGCATGTAACAACTCTTGTTAGCTGAGCCTGTTGTTTTTATGGGATTAGATGTAATCTCATTTTATAGTTTTTATGTGTAATGTGTATGCCTGTACTTACTCATGACCTAAAAAATGAGTAGGTACCCACTTTCCATTTAATATACGCTTTTATTATATTATGTACCTACATAGGTATAGTATACTTTGATGCTTGTAATGATATTTGTACAGTATTGTTTTAGATACCACGAGTAAAATTATTATTTCATATTACATTTATTTTTATACATTGGCTGAGATTTGCGTACAGGTTTATATGCATGAGCATCATATTTTTGTTGAGTGGGGGTTGGAGGTGGAGCAGGGTGTGCAGGACCACATCCTGAATTTTTTTTTACCTAGACGTTAATTGATACTTTGGTTATGTCGCCTTGGCCTTCAGTTTACCAATAATTAATTGTGCATGCATAGCTATTAACTGCTAAGCATAAAGAATATTATAATAGGTATTGTGTCCTTTGATTTGATATCAATATCACTATGGATGTGTAAATGGTAAATGGTGAGCACTAGAAAACAAATATTAAATTATAAATGGCTATGCGGTAAATAAAAAATATCTTTACTATCTATGGCTATTACTGTTATTACATCATTGAGATCCTAGAGTATCACATAATTGTTATCGTATTTTATTGTATCATAATATTATCGTTAATTATTATTTTTCTATGATTAAATTTCTAAAGAATGAATAAACTAAATGTGTAGATTTATGTAAAGCTATAGATGTATTTTCAACATGAAGCAACGAAGATACTTGTCTTAATATTGCCTATAGGCATGGATAAGTTTTTTAATTATTTTACATCATTTTTTAATGTTTATTAAGTATTAACATAAACTATAAAGGCCGTTATAATAATTGCATATCGCACATTTCATTGCACATTTTATTTTATTCTTATTAAACTCAGCTTCGAATAATTAATTAGTATTTTCCTTTTTGTTTGATATCCTTATTTAAATATAGGTAACTATACTATACTGTTAATCAAATTTATGTAAAAAAAATTAAACTAATAAAAGCGCTTAAATTATATGGTATATATAACCTACCAACAATTTTAATATTTTATATTTAATGTATAAATCATTTACACATACTAAAAAAAATCTGAAATGGAGCCTTTGATCATATGTAAAAAAAGTCTTCTTATTAGATAATGATGTTATGATTGAAATATTATAAAATAAATTTATATTTAAATAAATATCCTAATACTTTTAAATTTATTTTATAATACTATAAAATATAAAATCTATATTTGAATTAAAGTAATTTTAATATAGAATTATATTCTTTCAAACTTCAGTCACAAATACTTGCCTACTGTATAATATTATAATATCTTGAAGTATGATCTATGGTTTCTATAGGACTATTATAGCAGAGCATATTATTTACTAAAAATTGCTTCCAAGTTTTGAAGAATTTTTGATAATTTAATTGCATTTTAAATGAATTTAGCCCAATATTGTTAAAAATGTACTTTTTTACAGCTAACTATAATATTATAATGTATTATATTTTACATCCAGATTTATATACATATTTAATTAATAATAATTTTTATTATAATATATAAAATTTGTGTGATGTATACATTAATGTAATGCATGGATGAATTTTAAATAATATGGGGAAATTTAACAATTTGGATTACTTCTGACATTCGTTAAATGGTATGGAGAATGTTAAACATTTTTAACAACTTCTATAATTGTTATAATATAATATTATATTCAATATATATTTGTGCAAACATAAATTATTTTGTGTATTTAATGTAATATATATTATACTTATCAATTATTTTTACAACATTAAAAACAACGTAGGTACCATAACTACAGTGAGTTAGATCAATTTTTATAAAAAATATACAATTTAATAACTTTCTTGTTTTATATAAAATCACTAACTTATTTAAATAGCCTTTTCAACGCATAATTAAAATGTACATACCCATGGTTACATTTATCGCTCTAAAAAAATAAATACAAATACATAATAAAAGACATACTACATAAAAAAAAAATTTTAAATACCATCAGATCCAACAGATTTATCGCTGATCGGGTCACTAACAGAGTTCAAAGTTGAAGACATAAAAAAATGAGTTAAAATAAAAGATCATATAAAAGCTTAATTTCATTGTATACTACAAAATGCTATACTAATGAAACTAAATGGAAAAAAAAATATCAACTATTTTTAGAATATGATTCCCAGACATTACGCATATCATAAGCCAATGCACCGCTGAAACTAATATTATTAAGAGAGTGCATAATATCTTTTGTTTTTAAGAGCTCAGTACAAGGTTTTTAGAAAAAAATTTATTAATAAGTTGTATATAAAACAAATATTACTCTTAATAATTCCATCTTATACTGAGTCTAAAAAATAGAAAATTATAATTAACAATCATTTTGATTCTTCGTGGACTTAACAGGGCTTGAACTTTATTTCAAATAACAAAATTTCTAACATCCTTAGATTTTTTATAAAACCATTTTGGGGAATTCAATTGTTTATATAATACATACAAAACATAATTTAATATTTATAAAAAGCATTATAAAATGTGTTTGTAGCTTATTAAGTTCCAGTAATTTATTCTGACAATTAAAGTTTAAAAAATAAGATGAAAGAAGCAATTCTACAATACACAGATTTTTAAAAGTTAAAATATGAACGAGAAAAAAGTCTAGATAATTAACAATCAATTTATTAAAATAAGGAGAACTAAGGTTGGATAATATGTATATCTTCCGAAAAAACAACTATTATACTTACTACTATTATTTTAGAACATAAATATAGCTATGAATTTAAACAACTAAACTAAGAATACGCTTATAGTAAGGTATTACAAATTCAGTTTACATAAAAATAATGAAGAAAGACAAAGTTTTCAAGATCACAAGCAATTTTAATATAAAATATTATGTTTAAGGTAAAATTAAATTGGGAAAATTGAAATTACCACAAAAAAAAAAAAAAATAAATTGAACCATTTTTTCAACATATTATCATCTGCAACCATTTCAACACCAGCAATTTAAAGTTTGTATTAGTAAAACAGGAATAAGATGAATAGTAGATACATATTACTTAAAATAAGCTTTCTATTATAATAGGTTTGTTCCAGCATAGTGTTGCTAACTAGTTATAATTGTTAGTAATACATAATCAAAGCGCATGCGTCTAACAAAACTTGTTTGCAACTAGTGATCTGCTGGAACGGTTTTTGGCTATAAAAGTTTTCGGTTGTGGTTTTTGCATTGTACGCATGCGCAAAACATTTGACTGAACGTATAACTAGCAACAGAAAATTATTGTTTTTAACAAGTTGATAACATGTTACAGCACTGATGGAACAGAAAACATTTTGTTAGATGTTTTAAATTTGCTCTGCTGGAACACGTTTTTGGCTTTGCGCATGCCCTGAAAGTTAGCAATACTATGTTGGAACAAACCTATTATATTAAAAACTAATAAAATAAAAATACTTTCAACTCAGTAGAAGGATAAAATATGAAAGGGAATATCATTAGGTACGATGTTAAACTGTGATACAATTGAAAATAATTGATTGTGAACCTTTTTTTATTATTATTTAATGAGTTCCAGGCTGATTTTTAAATGCATTTTATTTACGTTTTTAATGAGCGTAGCTGTATAAAATAAGAAAAATAAGTCAATAATATTTTAAGATGAGTGAACTTACAAAATAAAATGTAAGTATTGAATTAATTTTCGTACAATTTAAACACAACACTTTAAAGGTTAGACATTAATAATTAGTAACTTGCAATTTAATTTGGTTCATATACATTATAATTTTTTAATTATTTAATTTATAGGTAAGTATTCAATTGAAGCTTGTATAGAAGTTAAGTTTTTCTCAATAATACATTTATGCATTTTGAATTAATCAGATTTAATAATAATATAGTTGACTAATTGATATGCAAGTATAAAATCATAATTTAAAAATAAAAATAAAAATAAAAATTTGAGTACCACGCAATTAAACACAATTTTAATTTAATGCAACTAATATTGACAACAATATATAAAATTATATATACTATACATCTTTATTTTTATTACATAAAAAATCATTTTTGATTATTAAATAATTAAAATTCTGTATTATTTAAGAACACATTAGTATATTTTATCTTCAATATATCTATTTCAATTTTAAATATTATAAATTATAGACATTAAATTTCATAATATGTAAAAGAGAAAAGTAAGTATTATAGTGATATACAAGATATGTCAAGTTAGCCTCGTCACTTAGGAGTAAGCCATTAATACATGTGTTAAATTTAAATTCTATCATAAATCATTGCACACAAAATATGATTCTGAAGAAAGACGGTCTGTCAGCCAGCAGCATATTACTGAATACTTTTATGTTTTTATAATATATTTCTGTTGCTATCAAAGTAATTTATTTATTACATATTAGGAGGTTAAACTTAATAGTTTCAATTATTTTTTACCAAAAATATTAAATTTGAAAGTTTAAGGTATGAAAAGTTAAATTTTGAAAGTTTCAAGTATCCACAAAAAAAATAATATTTTTAAATTACAACAAAAAAACTTAAGTGGTTTTGTTATTTCAAATTCTAATGTTGTCCAAATTTGAATTTAAATGTCTATAAAAAAATCTGCGTTTTATATGTTTTAAGATATTTTGATTATAGTATAGACTGCTTATAAGGGATCTTTTTATAATTTTTTAAGCTTACTTTGACACAGTGAAAAATTACATTTTGACATTTATTGATAAAAAATAAAAAAAAATTGAAAATTACATAACATTTATAAATAACTCAAAAAGAATCACATATTTTAATAATTTTATCGTGTATAAAAAAGGCTGGACATTTAAAATTATGATATTTGATAAATAGTTTTGAAAATTAATTTAAAATATTTTTCGGACCTAAACATATTGGTCTTCAGATTTAAACAATTAGTTATCTCCAAAACTAATATAAATATTAATTTAAAAAAAGTTCGAAATTATTTTTGTTCAGTTTAAATTTTATATAAACCTTATTCAATATACAATACTGTGAATACTAAAATTAATATCTTTAATAATACTTTAAAAATTAATTTATTACTTTTATACAAATTGTTTATCAAATATTTAAAACTAAATGTTAATGTTATGTGATAATCTCTATTCTACTAGCACTCTTTACATTATCTAGTATAGTCTTAACAAAGTAATTCACAAATATTTCAATTTTACTAATGAACTGTGTCATCTCTATTGTAAGAAATTAATAAAAAAAACTCTTATTTTTTAGCAATCAAAAAATATGTTGGTCACATAAATAGTATTGCAAAAGGTTATAATAGGGTGATATCTTACAGCAATCATTCATATTATTTGATGATATAGTACTAAATAAACATTACTTTTACGTTAAACCTTAAGATAACGCATTGTTACTACATTTACAATCTATATTTTCTTGAAGAATAAATAAAATAAAATAATTACAAGTTAATTAGAGCATAATTAATGAATATTATAGTTTATAACAGACTACATAAATGCAGCTAGTCTGTATTAGTATTATTATTGCCAAAATCATTACGTTCTTATTTTATACCAAACAAAATATTGTTTAATCATGATAAAAATAATAATTATATCAAATAATGTAAAAACAAGCACCAGTTGGTGAAATTAGACGGTGGCTGGCGCAAATGGAAATACATTGTCGGTGAAATGGTACAGTGGCTAAATGAAACAACGGCGAAATGGGATACGACCCGTCCGTTGACTTGATAATAAAATAGCATGTCTTTTGTTTAAATTAATTAATTGTCAAACCTTATGTTATATTTATTAGTATTAAAACCATTTAACACTACAAAAATAGTTACTGCCCCTAATTGGCAAGTGCGCTCTATTGGGGCCACGATTAACTTAATAAAAATATATTATAATATACGAGTATATATATAACGCATAATAATTAGTATTCCTATTGAAATATTATAGGTATTATAATACCTGTATTGTCTAAATCAATTTCCCGTTTTTAACAAGAATAAGCGAACCAATGAGGATTCAGCATATTATATCAAGTACAGGCTATTGATTATCTATAATAGTAGTCATCGGTGGTCCAAAATATAGCATATTATAATGCGTAAAGCCGTTCTATATACAGGCAAAGGTAATTTCCGGTCAAGGACTCGTCTCGAGTTTTTGATCGTATCGCTCGAGATATCAAACATAGACAACCGACCAGTGGTTGCTGCAACGGAGATGATGTAACGATGTAATCGACTATAATAGAACACTTAATAATATATATATTTCCATTATAATACACAATTATTGTGTCGTTTGGTATGTGCTTAAAATCTAAATGTATTTGGATTCACACAACGAATCTTTCTGAATTAATCGCACAAGTTTATGGTATTGTAACATTCTTTCATCAGGTCACTATACGACGTACATGTCCGGAAATGTGTGAATGAGTTGTACCTCCTCTACCTATATATTATCGCTGTACATATCATATTATTATTACTATCCTCACATTTTCGTTCGAGAATGACTGCTTTCAAAAATACTGTCAAGACTTGTTTCACGCCGCTGCCCAATTTCAATGAAGCTATGACACAATATTATATTATAGATACTAACTAGTGTACATATGAATATTTACTTATCACATAATCTTGTAATTGAATCATATATTAATATGATTTTATTTTATTTATTATTATTTATTTATTTTTTTTAGTCTATAACAATTTAAGCAAGTAATAATAGGTGTAGTTGGTGTAACATTATAATAAAATAAATATAAAAAATGCACTCCCACCTCCTTACACAATCGGTTTTCGTGTTTTTTTCAATAACGATGATGAATTTGATTTACACTCACAGATTTTGCATGGAACCCATTGATTTTTTTCTAACGTCATACAATCATCAATGTTTCTGGGTATCAAACCGTGACCATTAATACTTTGTATTTTAAACCCGATTGTCCACAAATGCCAATCTCGTAATACGCGATGCTAACCTTTGTAGCCATACCATGTGTCTGCAATCATTATTGAATGTTATTTTATATTTATTAAATTAAAGTCTTATAGAGAAATAAATTTAAATATAAGTGTATAAGCTACACGTTCATCACTAGAATATTCTATTTATTTATTTTTGTATGTCTTTAGTTATTTTGAGTGTAATGTTAAGTTAACGCAAATGAGTCAAAAACAGATATTACATATTAGTCGCAATGTTGATTAATGTTTAGACTAGAGTATAATGTGCAGTCGTAACAACAAACTTTCAAAATAGTGCAGTTATGCTCTAGGCTTCCCAAATATTGACTCACTTTGAATTTACATTAAGGTACTTACGATTTCAAGTTAAGACTGACATTGTATTTATAATTCATTCAGTATAATATTGTATAACTTTATTTTTGTTGTATATTATTCTGGTTTTGATTACAATTTAAACGAATGATATTTAAACTTGAAGCCTTAGGGTCGGTTATTATAACAAAAGTAACTTTTAATTGTATTGTTTTAACGATCTGGATTTTACCTGATAAGTGTAGAGCGACCAAGAACATCACATATTTTCTTACAGAATAATTTTATAGTAGAATATACGACCAATCACCTGATATAAAATAATTTATCTACCAAAACCATGCATAAGCCAGTTAAAACCTCGCTTCTTAGAGAGGTTGTGTTTCAGTGGTCAAGTATCATGATTTTTCAAATGAAAAACTTGACAATAAAAATGAAATAGATGTTATCTTATAACTTTTTATATTAGTTAATACAATTTATAGGAATACGTTGAATTTTATAATATTTTCATATAATATATATACTTAAATTAGGTCATAAATTTATATATATATAAAAAAAAAAAAAAAAAAAACGGTAAAATCGATTGGTCGACTTGTTATGTAGAGTGATTAAAAATATTAGGTAGCAATCAAAAATAAATAAATTATATTTTAACATTAAGTAGTCGAGATTGGTTTTATTTTTTTCATTATAAAAGTAATTAATTTTAACAAATTATGGAATGCTTAAGTTTTTAGATGGAAGTATGATGATTTTTAAAGCTTATAAAAGTTATCGTAAATAGTTTTTGATGAAAAAAAATGTATAAATTAATTTATACTGTGATCCATTCAACCTAAGACACTTACAATAAGTGTATTATGTTAAATGGATCGCTTTGGTGATCATACAATATACATATTATGTAATATATATAATATATATTTATGAAATTATTTTTTAATCAAAAATACATTTATAATATTGCAATAAATTGCAACCAGTGAGAATTCAATATACGATTTAAGGAGAAAATGTACAACTTTGTACATTTATAAACAACTGCAATATTATATGGATTGAATAGTTTTTATTTAATTTATTTCTAAAGTTCAAAAGAAAATGTATGATAAATAATACATATAATACTGCGTTTTTGTCGCTTCATTTAAGTTTAAAGACTATACAAAAATGATAAAATGAAATGTAGATATGCTATTATTTATATTTTAAAGTAATTTTATTTTAGAAGTAACTATACTTTATTAAGTATCCATAGCATATTAGGGTATGATTAATTAAGGTCTCAATTAAGGACATATTTTAATAGACCTCGCGTTATATTAGTATAACATATTATTAATGGCCGATTTAAATAGTTTTCATAATGGGAAAAGAGGCATTGATTAAAACATGTGTACGATGTGGTCATATAGTGTGTAAATTGGTTATAAATTATTTTTCCATCTTAAAAAAAAAAACAGCTATTTAAACGAAATGAATTTTATTTCTTGATATTATTATTTGTATTGGTTGATAGAACCACTAATGATAAAACATACGAGTAATAAACCATTTTTGACTAATGGTTAATAATATAAAATAAATGTATGATGCTGCTGATCATTTTGCTGTAATATTTATTACGCACTTCAGCAATTAATAAACTAACAATTCATTTTTTCTACTTATATTATTTCTATTTAATATAACCAGTTTTAGTATAATAAAATTTAAATATTGATACATCTATATTATATTTTATTATTAAAACAAACGTCATCTTTATTATTTTTTCGAATTATGAATAATAGTTGCCACTCAGCTAAATTGTTAAGATAAATACTATTAACAAACTTGTTGAATGCAAAATAACTATATAATTATTTATTTAACAAAAGTTGTAGTTTATAATTTATTTTTATCATCAAAAAAGAACTAATTGTTTTCATATTTAATTATACCTTACGGATATACTCGTAAATACATTAACAAATTATTATGTTTTCATTGACATATTATTAATGTATAATATTATATAAAATATGTTTAAGTCTTTTTAAATTTAATTCATTAATTATACATGATAATATTTTGAAATAATAATAATAATGCAAATTTTTTATTAGCGATCAAGTGAACGTTGACTGACAACTTTACCAACCTGCGTGAGCAGAGTAACTAATTTCGTAACTTTTTTAAAAATTAAAATAACATTTTATATTAACTTAAAAGTTTTTCTATAAGAAATTTTGTATATTTAAGTATACACTCTGGTTTTAATCTTATAAAAAAAAACCTGGAGTGGTATAACGTAATTTTCTTTAGCACATCCACTTTACTTACCTTACCTACTTTAGGTTAGGTATTGAACACATATAAACGATAGTATTTTATTTTTTATATTGTAAATGAAAAACACTATCATATAGGTACGTCATATTATAACTTATAATTATTTTTTATATATTGAACATAATATAAAGTATAAAATATAATATGTATTAGATGTTAATTAAAAAATATAAACAAATATAAAAGTAAATGATTTGGAAAACGATATTTATATACCTAGCTATGTAATATGCATATAGAAACAAAATCATTAAAATATAGAAGAAACCAGTTGTTTAATTTTTATTTCCTTTTTTTTAAGATTGCAGAATTCTATTTAAAAAAAAAATAATCATAATAATAAAAATACTTAAAAATATGTATTATTTTCACTTTTACAATAATCAGTTAATTTAAACATTTTTATAATTTTTATTTTACATTAGCTCTGGATTGCAGAAGAACCTATATTAAATAAAATACAAATACTTAAATGATACACATAATGTGTAACAACATAAATCATATTTAATGTTTTTGTCGTTATGTGATAATATTATTTCTATGATTGAAGAATATTAGATGTCCGTATTATTATCTCAAACAAACGAGTGATTTATTGCATAATATATCATAGGTAGATACAACTACAAATGTACCATGTACATAATATGCTGTGATGTATATTATTTGGACGACTTCACGACATTATTTTCCTATAATATGCTATTACCACCTTCTAGTTTTTTTAACAGTTATATTATGGTAATAATATAAATTTTAAAATTTTACCTAGATTCTGTATAATATAATGTACCTACAAATATTTATACCCATATTATAATTTTTGAGGTATGTACTTCGATGAATTGTAAAGTTTTATTCATTCAAGCATACTAAAATAAAAAAAATATCATCCTTAAATTCTTCTATCAAAATATGAACATGTGATATGAACAAGGTTTGTAAACACTGATTCGTTAATAAAACATTTTACTTAAAAACAAATTCAAAAATGAAATCACTTGTTTTTAAACGATGTATTTTCAATACGAAGTATGAAATCAATTTTCATTGAATATCATAAATTTTAATTTCAAATACTTTTAATTAAATATAAAAAATTAAACTTCGTTTTCACTCTAACAGAAGCGTCTAATATACAATATTGTGCTTGATATTTTAATATTACGACAAATGAAGATGTGATAATGTGACATCAAATAATGACTATTCGGTGATCAGAATTCGGAATATAATATTGCAATGAGATCTTTTTAACAAAAGTAAAGTCGTCTTTGATTCAACAATTAAGATTTTACTATCCATGTGATTCAAATCTGGTGTAAAATAGTATAAGTTCTGAAATATCACCATAGCCGTAACTTAAATTGTTCTTGTTCAAACTGTTAATAATTTAACACAAACGATAATCTCCATAGTAACATCACGTTGTTGCTTGTTATATTTTATACAATCCTCGAACAAAAGGTTTGATAAGGCTACACAAATGTATGTCAGAAATCAAACTCAAATTAATTAGAATTAGTGGTGAATTGTCCGGAAATTCTTAGCATACTAAGTATACTACAAATATAATAATAATATATATTAAATATAAAATGGTTAGTAAGAATTCAAAGATTACTTTGTCATAAATATATTATTAAGTATTTATTTAAAAATAATAATCGTAATTTATGACAAAAATGTCATCTATTTCTGTTATACTTATCTGTGTTAATCTTGATCGTAACATTTATTGACTATAGACAGAGCGTGCAATAGCTTGCCATTGCTGCAAAATACCGCTTATCCCGAGACCCAATTCACTCACAGTTGAGTGGCACTAATCACTCAGCGCATGCCCATCGTGTTACGTTTCGTCAATGATTTATATAATTTAAGTGTACGAGGGTATGCACATTTTATTAATTTTTATTTATTCATCTATTAATACAAATTTGTGTAAAAGTTTTTAATTACAAATTAAGTAGTACTATAATACTACATTATCATGGTACAATGAACATGCCCATAATTTAGCGTTATATATTAGCGTTCGCCAATGATTGGAATACAAATCGAATATATTTTAATTATATCTTAACATTAATATTGTATTTTCTAAGATGAAATAACAACTTTAAAATTTAAAAATGTTGATGCTATTTCATTATTGTTTTAATAACACAGAAAAAATTAAGTTATTAATACGTTATGAGTATCTCATTCTAAAAACAGAAAAATAATACAACATTATTGAAATAGTTGCTGGACTTTTTGCATTAACTAATTAATTTTCTTAGTTCATTTTGGTTTGAAATAATTCTGTATTAAGCTATTTTATGTTTGGAAACAATGAGTCAAAAAAATATTGATTGGAGTTTATATAAAACCGAGCATGTTGACATTTCTTTTTGGTTCAAAATCATTAGACAACTTTTGGTGGTTATTTTCAAGTTGTTTGAGAAATCTTTTAATTAATAAAACATAATTTGTATAATAAATACATTTTCGTTGTCGCTTAAAAGTCAAATAAATTAGATTGTTTAAAAGTTTACGTTGGCTGTTTAATTATTTGATTTCTAAATTATAATATTGACTTGACTTGGTGTAAATTGAAATTAAAAAAAAGGTTTTTCAAACAAATATGACATTGTATGTATATTTATTAGTTCACATAAATTGTATTACATAAATAAATATATTTAATTGGCAATATGAAAAACTTATAACTAATATATGATATTTGTATTGTTGTAAATCAAATGACTATAAACAGTACAAATCATAAGTCTCCGTAGATAAAAAAATTTTAGCAGCTGAGGTAACCGTTTATATAAAATTACAAAATTTTTATATACACAATATATGTGCCCACCATTTTATTAAAAATAATAGTATCATTTTAAGTTATCAATATTAATATAACGTAGAAATAATGTTTACGAGATAGTTTTTACAACGACTTAATATGGTCAGTGTTAGTTACATACTTAGTTCATACATACTGCTGTGTAATTACACACGAGCACATATATTTATTGATATTATATTTACACTATTCACCACATACTGTGTTAGATTAGATCTTTAAAAAAAATATTAAAAAGAAGACGGGAGATCTTCAAACGGAAACAATCCTTGGACGTCTATTATCAACTGCATCATAAATCCTTACGGGCCACAGTGTGGTTAGATGAGTGGCAAGGAGGAAAAGTAATCACACAAAATTCGTTTATTTTATCATGTTAGCTGGGAAATTAACCATCTGGTGCCCTACCAGAAGAACACGGCGGGCACTAAGGTTTCGATTCCAGTTTTTCTTTTAATACCAATGTTTTCGCTAATGACGAAATGTTTTTAGAAATATTAAAAAAACCCTTTCGTCGTCGTTGTCCACGAGCATATTTTTTAATTTCGTTGTGTGTTTGATTATTATTTTACTTACTTTTTTTAATATCACCCCCCTTCGAGCCATTAGCCTTTGTTACATGCGTCCACAAATGACGTAAATAATTTTACGCAATTTTTATGTTTGATTCTATTGTCTAGCAGTGTATAAATACGTGTTAATCTGCCGTGTCTGTTTCTAGACGGTTTTTATTCTTTTGGTGCGTAATGACTAAACCCAAAATCGCTGTGAGCAAACAAAAGGTAAAATAAAACATTCGTTGTAAAACGGCCTTAATGACAAAAATTAAGTTGAACTAAATATTTGAGTTTGTTTTTTTTTAAGGTAGGAAAGTGAGTACCGCTCTACTATACAGTAAGTGTCAAGTGGGTTACTGTAATGGATATTTCAAACATGAATTTAATGATATATCGTTATATACGTAAGGTTAGGTAGGTAAGGTACAGCGGTGAAGGTCTGTTAGCCTATATCGGCTGTATCACTAAGTAAATAAACTTACATGAAATTATGTTTTTTTTTTTGGTAGGTATTACAGCTTAAGTTATGTATTTCACTATTAATATTATTATAGTACGTTGATTTAATTTTTACGGAAAACATTATATTTATAATAATATTATCAATATTTAATTTTTACTACAATAAATTACATATATTATAATATTATTTTTACAGGATATCAGAGAACGTATTAATACTATATTATAGTAAAATGGTAAAACAGTGAAAATAAGTTCATATTAATTCATAATAATATACATAGGCGGTCATAGGTAACATTTTAGGGGGGGATAAAAATAAAAAAAATCTCAAATATAAGGTAATAAACATAATTATAATATTATGGTAATATCTATTGAGCTACAAATAGTTAATATGTTTTGTCCAGGAGGAGGTAAAGTGCCCTATCTTGCCCCCCCCCCCCAACGGGTGCCCATGATAATATACTAAAAAGAATCTGTATATTTTGAAAATGTCATATTGAATAGTGAAATTAATAATACGAGTACCACGTATGTGTAAATATTTTAAGTATTCACAAATTAAGTATTTAAATTATTGCAAAATATATAACAAGTGATTCGTTATTTAAATATGTAATCTGGTCTAAATTTAAACTTAATAACTTATTGAATTGCGTGATTATATAAAAAAAAAAAAAAAAATACAGTGGAGTAAATAAAAAATATATATATTCTAAAATGTGCTTCTTGTTCTTACTGTTCATATAGCGTATAGGACATGTTTTTACCTCAAAATTGAAAAAATCGTATTTTGGTCTTACGAGTATGGTGTTGAATTTTTTTTTACACGATATAACACGACTCGATGAAAATTTAACGACATTTTTAATTTAAAGAATACATTTTTTTTGAACTATACAACTATTTGAATAATTAACTAATTATAATATTTTTCCACGGAGATTTTGTTTGAATAAGACGTACATTTTAACGGTATAGGTATTGCAAAAAATTAGGTTAATTTAAAATAATGTATATTAAGGTATATAGCACACAAATTAAAAATCCGTATTATAAACGATACAAAGAAATTTAAATACAATAATTATCAATTTTGATATCGATGTAAGCTGTATTTTTTTTTATACTGCCCTTAATAACAATTGAAGCTTAAGTATTATTGCACAATAGACTCTGTTTGGTGGTAGAAGTGACTTGTTTTATGCATTGTAGTAAATATCGATGATTGTGTTCATGTCTGTGATTTATACTAATTATTTTGTTTGTTTATTAATTTAGGAAATTCAATGAATATGTTGAAAAAAAAATCAATTTTAATGGTCTGGCTTTTTAAGTATCAACGATTAATTAAAAGTTCTTGGCAATGAAAAAGTTAAAAAAAAATATGTCTCTTTAAAATACAAAAACAGACATACACATATTATTCTTGTAATATTTCATGCATTATACATGAAATAGGTTATACATTTTATTTTAAATATCAAACTACTATAACGGGTAAGAAATTAAAAAAATGTTTATGCAATAATTTCTCAAATAATTAAATAATTCACATTCACTTTGTTTTATTATACCTTTTTAATATATTATATTGTATATCATAATATATGGTATATATTGTGAGATGCGAACAAAAATATATGATACTAAAATAATAGCACTTACTTTTTACCAACATTTTTAGTTGTATCAAATTTCATCAAATGAGTTTCGATTTACAAAATATAATATTATGAATTATTAATATTACTAATTAAAATTAGCAGTATAAATGATAATATAAATAAGATTTATAAGTTTAAACATTATTTTCGTTTATATATATATTTTTTTAAGATCATATATAATATATAAAATGTATTACATTTATTATATAGTTATTATATACATTAAGCTAGGTGTAGTATCAAGTATCACGGAAAATAATTCAATAATTTAAATATATTATTCTTGAGTTCCAGATATAAATAAATATTAACGCCCATTTTTTGTAAATTATTACATTTCAAACATAATTAAAATTGGATATTTAAACAAAAAATATCAATTTTAGTTAAATTGTTTTAATAAAAAAAATATATTATTTGCATGGATTTAATACTTTTCACCATCAAGTGTATTATAATTTAATATAGTTACACGATTTTTATAAAAATTATATTATGGTTAAACAATTTATTCCAAAAAATATTATTTTCACCATTTTACTGTATATCGGTATTGATATATTTGTCAAAACAGCACACAGCTAGATATATTAGGTATATAAAATAATATTATAGTAATTATTACTATCTATCATACTCGTACAAATACGAATTACTACTAATAGAGTTCTATACTTCTATATGATTATTAAATATACAATAAAATATTCTTATATATAAAGGGTAATAGACTTCCTCCTTAAGAATCATTTGTTATATGCTATTGTTTATCTTTGATTTCAAATTTAACTCATCCGTTGTACGTATTTATTTTACAACTATACATAGGATCAACTTTCAGTGTTCTTTTTTTTATCTAAGTAATGTTGGATAATATGTCATTAGCGAAACAAATTCTATCTTGTGAGTTGTGATAGTCAAATTGAAATATAAAAATCAAACTTAGATAATATTATGATAATTAGTAGAATAGTATTGATCGATATTTATAAAATAAATGTAATTCATAATTTCACATAATTTCAAATCTAATGTTCATTTTGCATATTACTTTATTTTATTGTATTTATATGAAATTAAATTAACGTCAATGCATTTTAATCGAAATAATTTAAATTAATTATGGATTTATGTAATTAAATAATTGTTTTTTGGCTTATATAGGTAATTTTTTTCTTAATCCCTGGTACTTAATTATGAGCTTATTTAAAATCATTATATTATAAGACAATTTTTTTTTTTTAGAAAACTACAGAATTTATATTCATAAATACATATTATATATTATTATAATTTAATGTCATAGTTACAAATATTTATGATGTGCATATCAAACATTTAACCTTGGATGTTTAATTCCAAACAATTTTCTAATAATAAATTTTAAATTATTACTTAGGACCTTAACAGTATACAAATATAATACCGATTTATTGAAATTGTGTATGTATTTATTATCGAAAAATTGAATTTCACTCTTATAAGTTGTATTTATCCATGAATTTTATATTTATTTATACTAAAGATAGAAAAACATATTTAATAATTTGCATATAATATTATAAATATATTTTATGAAGGTAACTACCAAAATATATTTATAAATATTTTATATTTTGAAAACAATGTAGCCTATAATATGTATTTATCTATAACCTTTTGCATATTTAAAATAGTGATACAATATGAGTAGTAGATTGTTTTATTTTTTTAGATTCTGATCGGAGCGATGTTTATATTGATTTTACATTGATATGTGTTTATTTTTTTTATGTTACATTACCTTTTTGGGACTTAAAAATGCTTCGATTTAGAAGTTTGAGAGTAGTTTCTAGTAGCAAATTGAATTTAGTTGGTGTTTTTTTGCGTCAACAGTAAACATTTACAGAACTTTTTGAATTATTTTTAGACAATGACATCCTTAACTTTTTCAATTTTTTGATCATTAAAAAAGCTTAAAAATTTAATGAATGATCCAACAGAAGTTGTTCTAATATATGTATAAAATATATATATATATATTACGAAAATTTGTTTTTAAGCATTTGAAATTGAAATATTGACAGAATTTATAAAAGATAAGGATATTTGAAATTTTGAAATTATTTTGTAAACACAAGTTTATAAAATTTTTGAATTTTTATAGCTAAGACTTAAAAATTTAAAACGAAGTTGTTGATAAGAAATTTATATTAAAACCACAAAATTGAAAAAAATATTTATTTTTTTTTTAATATTTTAATAGGAATTAGTTTTCATAGTTGTTATCAATCCAAACATAATAATTTGTTTTATTTTATATCTTATGAATTATAAAAAGTCGACAAACAATGTGCTATTTTCCATAAAAAGACGCACAAATATAATAATAATATTATATACAACTCATATCATAATTGATATTTTACCAATAGACGTATTTTAAAATTGTACCCAGAAATGTATTAGTAGAAAAACATTGATAAAAAATAAAAAAATATTCTTAGAATAACCAATGGCTAATAACATACAAACCAAATAGAGTTGTATTTTAATAAAATTCAAAATATTCTTAGTGATAAATAATAATGACGTCTTATTAAAAAAAAGTTCCCATAAATACAGGTTAGGTATAAGGTTAATATTTTATATCTGGCCAAATATCATCAAACGAGTTAGCTAGAGTTATCTTAATATTCAGGGTATAAAAATATTATATTTCTTTAAATCTAAAGTCTCCTCCTTCAAAATAAAAACATTATTATTATTATAATATTTTACAGTGTTTTAATACTATGTATTGCATTTAGTAAAATAAATCACGAAAAATAAAATAGTTAAAAAAATGTAATTATTAAGTTAATAAATATATATCATACACAATGATTCATTCCTTTCAGAATTAAAAAGCATCATATGTAAAGAACTTTATTTTTCTTTATGGGTGCCACTATAATATATTAACTGCATACCCGCTGGTCACATATACACGTAAAGATAATTTAAAAATTTAAAATATTGATTAGGTATTGAGATTGATTTTATTTAAGTTGTATCTCTATAATTGAAGAACGTGGACAAAATAAATAACTTAATAATAGTCTATAATCAATCAACTATGATAAAAACCTGTGTTATTTCAATAAAACATTGAATTATAATTTTTAATAACATATTTGTGCTTACTTTGTATATTCTTCAAGACAGAACAAAAACAAAAAAAAAGGTACTTACTTAGTAATTATATTATCTGGATTTGATTTTAATTTGCTGAGAGTTCAGTATTGTTCAACACAATGTGTTTCCGACTATCCGAGGTTCGTGATACAAATTTTACCATGTAACTTGGGTTTTCGCCAAATTAAAAAGAATAAATTATTCATAGGATATTAATTGAACCTGAGATTAACTAAGTAATGATTCAATGTATTTAAATTTAAAATAATACAAATTAAAGTTTGGGTATTTATTTATTTGATGAAAGTTAATAAGTAAACTGTTAGAAAAAAAATTCACGATTTCAGTTATTAAAGTTGAGAAATTTTGAATTACGAATTAATTATGATTAATTAATTAGTTAATAATATTCTATATTACTTTAAATTACAATAAATAGGATAATTATAAGCCTAGTTGTACGTCATGGTGTCATTAATTTTGTTAGCAGTATAACTAAAACTCTAATTAATTTCAAGGACCAATAATAAAAAGATTGTACTGTTGCAATATAATACTGGATTAAAATGAATTTAATGCCGAAATAGTACAAAAAACACAACAAATATACATAAACAGTTGAGATTTATTATAAAAATAAAATGTTTATGTTGATCTTAGTATTATATCATAATGTTGTCCATATTTTCTTAAATTAAAAAAATATATTTATAATCTATACTAATAATAGCTAGTATAATAGATAAATTTATAATATAGTATTAAATGTAAATAGTATTTCTGAGATATTTATATATATTTTCCTTTTTAAGTAGTGATTGGGAGGTATATGTTATTATCTTAGCATTGTGTTGTAAATTATAATCAAATATAGATTAATTGTTAGATAGTTATTTTGAAATATTGTTAATAATTAAGTCATATATATGATATGTTATAATTTATAGGATTTTTTTTGTTGGTACCTTCTTGATTTATTTGGTTATTCATTTCTAAAAGTGTAATCGATGGCATTCATATAAAATATTAAATAAAATAGTATTAAGAGGGTTGAGTTATTAATAAACATTTTGATTTATTATTATTATTATGATTGGCTATGTCGATTGAATTTTAATCATTATTATTATTATGTTACCTATTTTAATTAGTACTTTTAATTCAAATGTTTTAGATTTAGACTGCAGTTATAGTTATATTTTTAAATATAGGTACGTATAATTGTTTAAAATGCTTTTAAAATCATGATATGAGTGATAATCCGTATTAACTTATTTTAGACAAAATATGTTTCTTTATTATAAAAAGAAATACTTTTGATTAAAAATTAATGAGATAAAAATATAATTTTACTGTTTTACCATAGCAGTTGATTCATATTGTATGAAATTAAAATATCTTCCTTTCTTCGGTTTTATAGAATTTTAAATTAAATATTTCAGTATTTAAAAATCAAGAATGCAATACTTCTTAACGAAATTAACAATATTATATTTATACATATACTATGTAAAAAAAAAAAAAATCAAAATCTCTGATAAGTAGATAGAACTTGACGTCTAGACGTCTAGTTAAACATTTTTCATTAATAATTTACATTTTTATTAACCATTAAATTACCTACCTAATCCATGTTTGAGTAAAATATTTATAAAATTAGTGAATTTACAAACACATCCATACTATACACACATATTAGATTTTTCTTGATATTTATTTCATATATTGATTATTAATATAAATTAGTATATAAAATAAACTTACCATAACACAATAATATTAAATATTATCTAATATTACATTATACTATTCTAATTTATTAATTGTTGAAGATTGATACACCATAATATGTTGTATTATACTAGTGCATCTCATATTTTTGAAATTAATTATATTATGGATGCTTATGTTTAGTTTATAATCAACAGTGTAAAAGTTTACAAAAATGAAAAAAGATTCAATTGATAAAGTTTAGCCATTAGGTATAATTTATTTGTCTTAAATAAATGATGGTGTGAAGGCTTGTATTGAAAGTCAATAATCTTAAGCTTTAGTGTTTATTATTTAGCCTAATTAACACTTAACTCAATAGTTGTACTAACACAGTTTATCAAATGTTTAGTTTAGTTTTGCTATTATATTTTGAAAATTAGATGAAATAAGTGAATATATAAAAGAGTAGTTCTACCTATTGAATTCTTCTAGCAAAATACAATTATTTAAATACACACAATAAATTGAGTAACTCAAATACCTAATATATTATCTAATACTAATTACAACAAACAACTGATAAATATTTTAATACTCGTGATATTAAATATAATTGTTATAAATTATGTTTGTCCAAAAATGTTATTGAATTAAGTATTTTGCACTCATTAAATATTTCAATTATTATAAAATATGCTGAAAAAAAAAACAAAAGTAAAAAAATAAACGTTATTGCATAAATGTTRGTGGGAAATGTCCGAAAAATCCAAAAACCAATTATTATTATCAACTGTATTTACAAAAGAAAAGTTATTAACATACTACTATGATTTATAAAATTAAAATTATTATAATACAATATAATAATTTTTCATCAACGTGCTTGATGAGCAATTCATCTTAATGTATAGTGTATACAAAATATTATTTATTTTTGTCATATTGAAATATTAACACGGTATTGTTTGTATCTTTTCTATTAGATTATAAATTAATTGAAAAACAAAAATATATCATGTTATAAAAAAAACATATAAGTTAAAAAAATGAAAAACATTTCATTATTGATATTTTAAGAGGATTTTAATTAGTTGGACGTTATTAGTAAGTGAGTAAGGCAAATAAACTTGAATAATTGACATAATTAAAACCATATTTTATTTTTAAAATTGTCAGATTAAATTAAATAGGTGTTAGTTATTTTATAATAGATACTTTTAATATTTGGTTTATATCTATATAAGTATAAGGTTTATATTATATCTAAAGATTTAAAAAAAAATATTAAAAAGCTTTATATTATTAAAAAAAAAAAAAATACAACTTATGTCGTCCTTATTTTTACAATTATTTACAAAGAAAATTATAATGTTTTGGAAATCACTAAGTCGATTCTCAGAGACTTAATTTCTAATATTCTGCTCTTTGGCATTCACTACCTGTTGCTTCAAAGTTCATACCTGCCCTTAGTATAGGTATTTAAGTTGTGTGATTGGTTAGTGATCATTATTTATTAATAATCGAGTGTTCGGCAATAATTATTATTGCTCCATCATAACTAGATAAGTCACTTAAAAGTAATTATAGTATTGGCACGTTTATTCAAAAAGCTATTATTGTACTATTTTCGGAGTTCATTATTTAAATAATAATAAATATTATAGTATTGTTGTAATGAACCACAATTGACAGCTGTTGAATTATTTTGTTTTTGATAATTTTACTTAGAATAGCCATCAGTAAAAAATGAGTTATATATAAATATAACTTTATTACAAATCACATGAAGTATCTTAATACTTTTCTTGAGATGAAATTTAAGTAAAAAAATTGTTAAAATAGCTATTTAAGTATAATCATTAATATAAATGGAAAAATATGATAGTTAATATTAGTTTCAATTGTTTGTTTCAGCAATTATTTATGGATATACATGCAATATGCATATTTCAACTTATTGATAGTAATATCAATAATATATATTTTTAAATTGGTAAACTAGGAAAGTTTTCGAACGTAGGAACTTCGTAATTCAGTAGGTTACTGTAATAAGTGTATTATTTATACAATTTGAATTCTATAATAAACCATCTCGTACAATAAAAAAATATTCTAGAGATTTTTTGGTCGAGGGTACCTATCAGAATATTTAACTTATATAATATTATAAGTGTTTCTAAGAAAATTTTGTTAAATATATTTATATATTTATATAGTTATTAGTTATTTACTTATTTATTTTATTAGTAATACAATATAAAATAAATAGTATAAGTCATTGTATATTATAAACTAACTTAACATAGAACTATAATATCGGTGTATCTTGGTTCTAGTGTTAGGAAATCGTCATCGGTACATCTCGCTTCTAATAATTCGACCAAGAAAATGCGTGGATGGATTGGATATACAATTTGTAACCTTTTCTGATAGCTCTAATATCAATCATTGAACGTTTTGTAAAAATAATTAAGTTCAGTAATTTAAAAAAAAAAAAAAACATTTCCGTTTGACGTACGTTTTAATAGAAAAAAATAATTATTTTGAATTAAAAAAAAAAAAAAAAAAAAAAATGTGTCCCGTAATCAAATGTGCGTAATCGAAGTATATTTGATTTTCGTGATACCTACACATAATTTATATACATTAGCCACTATTCAAAAGGGGTCGGAAACGACGGCGAAAACTTGCCGAGTCACCAAATCGCGTTGCCACGAATCAACAGGTTATCTGCTGGTAAAAGATAATTGAACGTCGGTCGGCCTCGGTAACTGGGAAATCAAAGTAGACTACGTCATAGGGAAACCGTACGCACGTCACGTGATGGTTTATATTTTACGGAGCCGACGGAACAGGTCGGACTCGTACCCCAGTTCGGATGCCCTGCGGCCACAGACGTCGGCCATCTCGACGCGTCCCGCGGCGCCGTAGAGCGCGGCCAGCTGGTGCCACGCGTCGCCGTCGTACTCGCCGTCGGCGGCCACAGCGCCGACCAACAGCCGTTCGGCCTCGACGCGCCGGTCGAGGGCCACCAGGCACGCGGCCAACTTGGTCATCAGCGCGGGCGCGGGGATCGCGGCGCACGCCCTGTGGTACGCTTCCGCGGCCTCGGCGTACCGGCTGTTGGCGGCGAAGTGGCCGGCCGCCCTGGAGTACGCCAGACCGTACCGGTGCTGGTGCGGCACCAACGACAGACCGACGTACCAGACGACGGCCTCGCGGTACCGGCCGGCCGCGTAGTCGACGTGCGCGGCTAACAGCGTCCACGCGCCGCCGTCGCCGTCGTCGGCCGCCGACCGCCGGCACGCCATCGAGTTCAGGTGGTCGGCGCTGGCCGCGTACTCGGCGCGCCTGTAGTGGGCCACGGCCATCGCGTAGTGGTACGGGTCGGCGCGCGCGGCCGCGAACCGCCGCAGACACGTGGCCGCCAAATCGGCGAGCTCCAGACGGCACAACAGCGACGCGCACTTCACGGCCGGGTCGACGTCGCCGCCGTCGCAGCCGGTCACCGGTCGCCACACGGCGTCCAGCCCGATCCGGAGCAACCGGTCGGCGCCGTCCGCCGCCCCGTCGTCGTCGTCGGCGGCGGCGAACCGTCCGGCCAGCGATAACGAACGGTCCGCTCGGCCGGGCATGTCCATCCGGCTGTAGTGGACGGCGGCCAGCGCGTGCCCCTCGGCGAATCGCGGGTGAGCCGCGGCCAGCGCGTCCAACAGCGCGTCCAGTTCGCCGTACCCGTCGCTGTCGGCGGCCGTCATTAGCAGGGCCGCTCGCGCGAACAGCGCGAACTTGTCGCGGCCGTCCAGCGCGACCGCCCGTCCGGCGCACGCCAGCGCCTCGTCCCGGTCGCCGTCCCGGGCGCAAAACGCGCCGTACAGCAGCCAGTAAGCGGGATCCGCGGCGCCCGTCCCGGCGATCAGTCGCAAGTACGACCGTCTCGCCTTTTCCGGTCGTCCCGATTCCGCGGCTTCCCTAGCGTACAACACCAGCAAGTCGCGGTCGTCCCACCGGTGCCGGCTTCCGGTTCGGTCGCGGTCGTCGTCGTCGTCGTCATCGTGATTGGTCATCCCCAGTAATTCGGCAAACACTCGCGCTCTGTACGCGTCGGAAGTCTCGTCCGATCTTCGCGGTCCGATCATCCATTTCACGTAGTTTAACGTCTTGTCGTAAACAGCGGAAACGTCGAACTCTTCCGGTTTCTCTTCCGCGTCCGCTATCGTCTTCTGAAACGCCGAAATAGGGTTGAGACGATTGTCGTGACGTTTTCCGCCGCTGTCTTCCGCGGACGGTAGGTAATAATTTTTCTCCATGTCTGTCGAGTTATGTGATTTCGCTACAGAGTGCGATTCTCTGTTTATCCGTCTTCGGTTACATAGCGACAAGTAAGGTTTTTATAACAGGGCGTTTTCCGTTTCCAAACGACGGTAACATGGAAAACCTTGAACATATCTAGACATCGCGATATCCAAATACGAGTATTTTCATACGAATGCATCAGAAATTTATTTAGTTTAGGTAAAAATTACTCGTACGTATAATGTATGATATTTATGGTGAAGTTACAAAAAAAAAAAAAAAAAAAAAATGGTGTAAAACAGTAGATTTATTTGTGTAATTNAAAAAAAAAAAAAAAAAAAAAAAAATGGTGTAAAACAGTAGATTTATTTGTGTAATTTTTAGCCAATCACGAGCCGTCGGACTTACTATAAGCGTACCGTGTCATAAAGTCAACTGCTCAGGCGACAGTGTTGTTTATCGGAGTCTCGTACCACTCATCCGATCACCACAGACACTTAGGCCAATACAGATAACGTATCGTTCAAAGTTTCAAACCCTGCTTTTTCGGTAACAAAAAATCGGCAACAAATCCACTGTGACATTACTCACAATGTCACACCTAAAACGTCTTTTATCCATAATACATAATACATGTAACGTGTGATAGTGATTTATATATATATATATACATATAGATATATCTATAATATACCTATGTAGTATATAACACATTATATATATATATATATATATACACGTCAGTAATAATGCACCCAAACGATATATTATCAAGGGACAAGGACCATTGAATGATTTACGGACTAAATATTAAACTGTTTGACGTAGACAAGTCCGACGAATTATTTTCGAACCAGATGGTAGGTTCAAACGGTTCAGTTACTTTGAGGCGATTTCATTGCGTTTATCCTGTGCGATTATGGGTGTGAATACAATTTGACCATAAACAACTGTCATTCAAAGTTCACCAAGACAGTTGATAAGGAATAAGAGGACGTTGTGTAAAACATATAATACTAGTTAACAACAGATCGCTGTTGTTATTTCTCGTTTATTTTATGACATTTTAATGATTAGTGCATTTAATACTGATCATCATAGGATGTTCAAATTTCATCATAAGTTGTATATTAATATGATAATTACATGCACTAATTTGTTTTCATGATTCCTGACGATTTACTATTTGGTTTAAGGTAATTGTTAGTAAATTATCACAATAAAATTATATAATAAACATTTTTTTTTTTTTTGTTATTTGTCACGATAAATAATATAATATATGTATTATTACATAATACATATATTTATTACAATTATATAATACATACCTGAATTTTGTTTTCAAATTCAATACTTACATTTTTGTATCAAAAAATGTACAAAACACACAGTATCATTAAAATTAAAGTCTGGATTTTTAACAACAAACGATGCTTGAGTAGTTGAGTGGCCACGTGGGAATGCTACAGCCTACAATTTCACATTAAAATAATGGCATTTGAATTTTCATTCTACATAGAAAGTGAGTGGATTTATGGCATTTAAATTATTTTTTTTTTATCTTGTTTCCTGTAGTTAACAAACAAAAATATATTTAAGCCGTCATGAATATAGAACTACGAAATTCAGTGCATTTTTTGATTTGTTTAAATCAACATGATGTATACCTGAATAAAATATAATGTAAGTATATATGCATACTTAATGTTTATAATTAAATACCAGATTTAGTTACACTAAAAATATGTCAAAATTACAATGAAAATAATACAATAATTGCATAATAAAATCATCTAATTGCTTCAAAAAAGTACCTAAAAATTGCATTCTAAAATGAATTCTTAAAATATTACAAAATGTACCTATAATTATTATTTATTTTCTTACAAACATGATAGACATTTACAAATTATAAAATTAAGAAGTTTTTAAAGTATTTAATAATTAATATATATTATTATTCTGAATTAAAATTTATAATTATGTACATTTTTAAATTTTGTTCTTTAAAATAAATTTTATCATCGGTTACCTAAAATATTATATTTATATAAAGAAAATGACCTTTCAATATGCACACTGGTTATTGGCGAATATTTAAAACAATTCAAGTATACAGACTATTTTAAAAACTGTAATCGTAACGGGTAATAAGCCGTTACGTAATTGTTATCGATATCATTAACGAATTATTATAGAATTCCATATCGCCACGTTTATCTATATTTTTATTACACCTTTATAATTTTTAGATCAAATAATCTAACCAATAATGAGCATGCACTATAATTTTATTATTTTTATATTATAAAATTAGTTAAGAAATGTTGATTTGTACATTTAATAATGTAAAATATAAAAAATTACAAGAAGATCGAAAATTGCAAAAATTGTAACATAAAATTAAATAGAAAGACTGCAATTAATACAAATAGTGTACATATTTAATCAGATTTAATTTATCTTAAATGCAAAAAAATTTGTAGTATCAATTAAATCCGGTCTTTATTTATAATGTATTAAATAGTATTTAAAATCTAAAATACATCACTATATCTAGCTACGGTGTTCTTTTAAAAATATATATAAATAAATACACGAAATTTGTGCATAGATATTAAAATAACTAAGTAAATAAAGTTTGAAAAATGACAAATGCAATATCAAGTGTTGAGTTAATAGTTATATAATAATTAGGAAGTATGAAACATGAAGCATTTATCTAATATAGACATATGTAAGTAATTTAATTAGCGAATTAATATTGCTTTTAAATTTATTGATAAATATGATGGTATTATCCGATGAAATGTTTGATGGTCGGTTGGCTACGTAATCGGCATTCGGCATGTACATATAAAATATATAACTATTAAACGTACATGTTTATAATTAGAACTGCAGAAATTCGTAATCTGATAGAGATTAATTGGTCTAGTGACATAGAAGAGATGTTTTACCATTTTCTGCTTTTTTGATATTTCAACTAGTTTTTTATAAGCAAGTCAACCTCAGTAAGATCCTATGTATACTGTGTATAAAGAGTGCATTAGGTCGGTACTGTGATATTTTGAGTTGCACTGGTCAGGAAATTAATTATCTTCCACACAATTTGATGTATCGAAAATTGTGAAAAAATATCACTGTAGATTTGGCATTAGTAACATTGAAGTGGACCACAATCTGTATTGAACGATTTTTCAATCAAAACAAAAGTGTACTCAGAGATATTAAAAATACACGATTTAATATTTTTAGTATTAATAAGGTCCAAAAAAATAATAGCAATGGCAGATTGTTCTATTATTGATATTTTTGACTTTATAACCGAATGACCCAGTTTGATTAGAACATATGAGATATAAAAATTGAGTATCGAATTTCGCAATTGCATACTTACAGTTAATACGAAATTTCTCATAAGAAGTTATTAGTTAAATTCAAAATTTAAAATATAGTATATATTTTTAAATTTGTTTTCTTTATAAACATTTTAACAGAAAATAATAATTGTAATTATTTTACTAAAATATTAAAAATAATCGTAGAGACTTTGATTTTACGTATAATATTATATTTAACTATAGGTACGTAATGACTAATGATAAATGACTTTTTCAAAATATTTAGATTTATTTTAAGCTAATGCTAATGTGTATCGTATTAATAATATTAATTATTATAGCTATTATAATAGCAATATAAAAATATGTAATAAAATATGCTTAGTAAAATAAACTGACAAACCGTCTCCACTTAGAATTATTTTTTATATGGAATAGTTCAGCGGTTCCCAACCTTTCTAGTAGTACGGACCACCAATTTTGTAAAAAAATCTTTGAGGCCCACTATAATACCACACCTATATTATAATCAGAAATATTATAAGAATGAAACACAGATGTATATAATAATATTATATTGTTCACGGTCCAGTACCGTTGTGCTCGAGTCCCATGGGTTGGGAATCGCTGGAATAGTTTATCATTAAGTTCAATTTTAACATTTCCGCATTAAAATATCTTTAATGGCGTTAACGATAATCTACTTACTCATTTTTTTTTTTTTTTACATTAAGTACACGAACGATGGAAACATTTATCTCTATTTATCAATATTAATATTTATTATTTAAGAACTAAACAAAATTACTTAGATTTGGGTATATTATATTACAAGTTTAATCACTCATCACCTTAATAAAAAAATTTTAATTACGTTTATTAAAACGTTTAATGAAAAAAAAACAGTTCTCCTTTTTGTAAAAATAAAAGAGAAAATAGAGTTTATAATATGCTTGTTAAATATTCAAAAAGAATTGTTGGTCTATCATTTGTTGATTAGTTAGTGCCTGCTTATTTTAACTTAATGCGTTATAATATTCATTACATTTTACATCAAGTAGTGTAATAAAAATTGTATATGATTGATTATTCTTAGAATCAGTCTACATTTTGAACTGTTAATATTACTTCCTTGTTGTATATGTAAGTATTTTTATATAGTCTATAGATGATAATAATTTGCTTTGTTTGTTTACTTACTCATCGAATTGTTTGTTTATTCATTATATTTTTAATGTAATTTATAATGATTAAAAAGGTAGACTTTTAAAAGCTTAAAAGGGACTGATAGTCATGCAATTGTATTTGTTGCCTCTGTATTGTAAATTTACGATGATTATAATTTATGATAAACAACAAAAAAAAAAAAATATATATATATTTATAAAACATGGACTTCCACTTCATTTTATCTAACGGTATGTCATAATATAAAAATCAAAACAATAAATAAATAATCTGAATACGAGTTTAAAATAATATATAATACGTTATTCTGTGTAAGATACTATGACAGTTATACATATTGTGTCGTATAAGGGTTATTAGTGTTAAACATAGCATAAACGTCTCGGGGGCAGTCTACAAAGTTTTGTCAGTAAACTATGATCTATGAAAATACTAAGAGATCCTAAACACCGAGCTTTTGTAGTATTAGGATTATACGTTGAATGTGAAAAGTATTCGGAGACAGTTATTGCTGTGAGATGATCGTCAATTCTACACAAGCCGTTATCGCTGCAGCGAACGAGCGTATAGGTAGTTATATTATGAACTTAGTGCTGCTCTGTTTTCGCTGTTTTCCAGACTTTCCACATAAATACGCGTGCCAAAGTCATTAATTAAAACTTTTAGCCGTTTCTAAACACATGTGTTGAATACGAGTAAGGTTATACTCTTATATTTAAATATAAATATTATACAAGTTAATGTCTAGGATTATTGCCCAGCACGACATGATGTTATTACAGTACACATACACACGATACTCTACCTATAGAAAATATATTATATAATACGGTGCGAACGTTACATGCATACCATACGAGACGTAGGTAGGTACACGATATTATAACGTATAATAGATACGTCGTGTCGAGTAGGCACACATGTGTGAATGCATTTTTCTGCCACACAATAATAAAATATATCGATGGAACGTATGTGTGTGCATCTGTTGTTTCGCGCGATAACGAAGGATATTCTCGATCAAGGTCGAAACGATACGAAGAGGACATTTTGTCGCACCACATTATGACGTTACAATATGCATACCTACGTATTATAATGGCTGCTATGTTATTATCGTCGTTTTATCGTACCGCGGGTTTACCGCTCCGAAATGGCAGACGCAAGTCCGTGATCGGAATATCGTTGAAAACTATATTGTTACCGTCAGGGTACGACCAATACACAAAAGTTTAGAACCCATGCCCATACGACACCGGAAACGATTTACATACTTATTTAGTATAATTGCGTACTGTCGGGTCAGCCAGGAATATGACTACGGTGTGTGATGGGCGTGTGCAAGGCACGGTAAACAGTTGGGGGGGCAGAGGTGGTCGACGGACATCTGACACGACTTGCCGATATCGTTGTTGTCATTTGGACCTTCAGAGAGATGAATATTATATCCTCTGCACGATCGCCCCTTGCAAAACTGTGTACTGCTATTGACCCTTTTCGTTAACTTTACAACGGAATTTCCTACTATATTCCCCCATCCTTTGCCGCAACACATCATCGGCGACTGCATCTCATGATTTCGTGGTATACTTATACATAATTCATCTTTATTTTAGTATAATGGTATCATTAATAGGCACCCAGTAAACTACGAAAATTGCATACTATTAGTGAATTTTTTTTCTCGATATAGTCCCCTTTTCCTCTAGTATATCATTTTAAGTGTCCAGGTTTTCAGTTGTACCGGATCAGGAGACTTTTTATTTACATATAACCGGGTTGTATGGTTGATAACCCTAAAATTCTCATCGATCACTGGATTTGCGTGTACAAGAAAAAAAACTACTGTCACTGAACATTGCCCTACTGCGACACCAGCAAAAGGATCGAATATTTTCTTCGTACAAATGACCTATACGAATACCCACTCCTAGTAATATATATTTTCATCCATTCGTTCTCATCTCTTTTGTACTTATATTTTTTTCTATTTCTGCCAAACATATATTTGTCATAGCCTTCGGAAAAAGATTATATCATCCCGAATCCTTTAGCCCCCCCCCCCCTTAGTGCATACAGCCAATTTCGATCGTGGTACACATACCTATGCATTCAAAATAAAATAAACGATTTCGATTCATTTGTCATATTATATAATATGTTATACGTTATCTTTTAGCTGTACGTCGAATCCCAATCATCTACATAGTAGGTATACACAAAAATAATCTAAAAAAGCAACGGTGAACGTTAGCCACTACGTTTACCTAAGCTTTTTGTCGGTCTACCCGATTTTACTCAATTTCCACGCATTCATATAGTATTCACAGGATAATCCCATTTTTCATACACTTTTGATGAGGGTTGTCGTCGTTGTGGTGTACCTACAGGCAACAATAATTTTTCATTTTCAACAAAAATTACGACCATTTATATACATTGTTGGCGAAAAAATATATTCTTGAGAATAACGTTGACATTCATTAAACTTTAAATGATAAATAACTAATAAGTACACGGCGTCGTAAGTCAAAATACATTTATGTTTTTTATCAAAAGTCAGAGAGTTAATTTTTCCTGAAAATCAAAATTAAGCTAAGAAATGTTGTAATTATGTATATTATTTTATTGTTTTCTTATGTAGTACTCATAGCTTAGTATATTTGATATTTATATACAAGGAAATTCAAAATAATTAAAAAATAAAAAGTAGGCAATTTGGTGCCGTTTTGCTGAACAATAGACGTGAGTGGATTAATGTAATGAATCAATGGATGTATAGAATTTTAAAATAATCTATCATTGTAAACGAAAAACGATTCTGGTTAGTAATGGTTCTGTCGAAATAATATATACTAAGTAAATTGCATGAAATTAAAAAAAAATGTTTAAATGTTTTTTTCTATTTTTATTAAATCAATTAATTTTAGTAATATTATTGTGGTAGGTTATATTAATTTTTTCAGAAAAAAATGAATTTATTAAATTATTAAAATAGTAAAATTAGGTTTATATGGATTAATAGTAATAAAATATATATTATAATATACTAAAATGAAACTTTATGTTTTGAAAATGTACTGTTAAGTAATATTCATAATATGCATAAACATATTAAGTCTCCGTGAATGGCTTTGAATTGTTAATAAATAAATAATAATAAGGTTATTCTGAGTTTTTGTTCAAATATTATGTAATTTGGTCCAAATTGTATCATGATAAAAATTAAATTAAATAATTCAAAAATGTCAGTTTAATATAAATTGACAAAATATAAATATAAATACTTTATAAGAATTTCAAACCATTAATGATTATAATATATTACTGGAGTACAACAAAACAACAAAACAAATTTTCAAAAACTGGTGTTGCGTAAATATTTGCATTTTTTACTCTTTTGTTATTTTTTTGCAATTTTTAAAATTAAGTACTAAAATTTTACTACTTTTTACCGAAGTTTTAACTATATTAGATTTGTTTATCAAAAACCACCGCTGTAGTTAAAGATTTATGGGAATTTTCTGTTTTACAACACGATGACAGACAGAAAAAAAAATACACTCTGTTATTGGTAAAATCAATTTCTCCATTGCTTCACTCAAAATCTAACGATTATAATTTAAAGTATAGACTAGAGAAATTAATAGTTTAATAATTCACCTTATTTGTAGTTAATAATATATTATGAATTACGTCATTAGGATTTTAAATTTTTATCAATATAAATTATCATAGTTAATAATTTACTGATAGTGACATTTATTGACAACAAAAATAAATAATATAATAGTACCTTTCTATGCTAATATGAAAATAAAGATCAACAGGAAATAGCATCAAAATTATTAACTATGTGATTTAAAAAAAGTTATTGTAAAATTCTAGTAAGAATAAGTAAGCTTTACTTAACGTTATTTTTCAATAAACATGGATGATAAAAGTTATAATAGATTATACAGGTATTATTATGATCTTCAATCAAACTTGCAACTACTCTTCAAATAAATCAAACTAATAATATTAATTTATCGTATAGAAATAATTATAAACGTATATACTATATCGTTTTAAAATAATTTACATGATATTTCATTCGAGTAATAATTTTAAAAAAAATTTGGAACTCAACCATACGTTTCATAATTTTTTTTAGTTAAAGTATATTTATTAAATATATAATATCAACTTAAAAATATTTTTTGTTGCTATAAGTTCGTTGTATATTATTAAATTGAAACTTTTTTTTTTGCATAGAAATAATTAGCATATATTTGTACGACAGTTGATGATTATAAGAAATGAATCAAAACATCAACAACTACAACAATGACTGTGTAAGAATTATATAAACAACAGCAATATTTTTTATTTTATGGAGCACCAAAAGTTTAATACAAGAAATTCTCATTTAAATATAACCCATAAAACAATAATAAATATAAGAAACCAAAACAATAAGTAATAATAAGTTTGAATACTTTTTAGGATTATAACATGAATTTGATTTTTATTGTGTCTACAGATGTTTTTAAGAATACACTATGTTTGACTCCACGTCTTATAAGTAGTTATTAATTTAAAGCTTATCAAATACTACTTAATTAAAGTTTAATTTAGTATTTAATTTTTTTTTTCAGATTATTTTAAAAAGAGTTTGGAAATGTCTACCTTTGGCCTTCTCCAAAATTAAGAACTAGATCTGATTTTTTTACCATACACAATTGAATATTAGAGCAATATTTTTACTTTAAAAAGTATTTTCAGACACAAAAATATAATTATGTCAATGTAAAATTAATACATTCATAATTTATTTAGATATTATGTATTATGTAGGTAATAATAATTATATGCTGTTACGTAGTAATGTATTATATGATTAAATTAAAATATTTATCTCTGGATCGATGTATCTATCAGTTCCGACTTTCAGATTGCTACCAAACTAAAGGGTATGAGAGTATTTAGATATTGATAATATTAAATAAGACACTTAATTTCACTGTGTACAAACTAACGCGTTAAAAAATGTTGATAAAATGTTCAAATAATTTATTTTTCTTTACCGAGGACCTATTAGTAATATACAGAAAAAGCTATGAAACAATAATCTTTTGTTCTACTAATATGTAGCAAGCCATAAGATTATTATAATTATAAATTGTATTAAGTAACAAAATATAATTATAGACTCTATAATGCAAAATAATATATAAGATGACAAATATATATTTGTATATTAGGTATAATAATAAAATATAAATGTTGTAGTAGTTGTGAAACATCATTTCTCATCGTATTAAATGTAGATACATACACATATATATTATATTAAATAATAATTTATAAAAATAGTATTAATTGTTATTATTTATAAGGTATAAGGTCATGTCCTAAGACATTAAAACAATAAACAGGTAGGTAAATTAAATTATTTAAGTAAAATTATTTTTATTATTTACATATTCCATAAAAATGAATACAATTAATTTTAAAGAAAATAATACGCAATATATATTTTCCAAATAAATATGATAATATAATATTGAACATACATTGATTATAAATGCTTATTTTTTTATGTAAAATAGATAAGAGTAGTATATATTATACTATATAATGAAACAAATTTGTTATGATCAGTTGAAATTAACGTAAGAGTGCACACTGCACATATTTATTATTTTTTTAATTAAAACATTAGATATAATTTTAAATATTAATAAAGTTGATGACATTTGTTTGAAAAGTCGATAAAACATACTTATAACAATTTATTTGCAAAAATATCATCTGGACGTTTAAATACTCTTTGAAAAGATTCTGTAATGACTGAAGTCGTTAAAAACCTTTCACGGATAATGAAAAAGCTGCCATATTTGTTTGGAGAAAATGTAATCCATCAGTACCTCTATCCAATAACATGTATCATTCGTGGCTACTTTTGAAATAATCTTTTAAAATACCTAGTTTTACTTAAAAAAAAAAAAAAAAATACAAAAATACTTACCTGGATTTATAATAAATGCCGATAAACGAGTTAAGCATTTAAAAGTAGCATATTTCATCTACAATAATATTATATAATATTTACATCAAAAAATACTTGATAAATTAGTTAATAGTGTTACATTTTAAAACTGTTATTAACATTAAAACCATTCAAATTTTAAATGTATTCATTATTATGATGAAAATTGTAATCAAAATTATTTATCAAAATTAATATGAAGATGTATTAAAAATGTATAATGTAAAATAATAGGTACTTACTAGAGAATAAGCTTAGTTATATAAATATAATTCATCTGTTATGTTATTAGAACTGCATTTCGTATATGTAATCAAATATTAATTAATAAAATTAATCAACAGTTTTATAGTTTGTGTTTTAATTTGTGGTTTCATTCGTTGTGGCGAAATTCAAGTAAAATAAAAAAAAATAATAACAATAGTTAACAATAATTATTTAAATATTACAAAATTGATTTTAATATCGCTTACTTACAGATAAAAATAAAAGTTAAAAAAAATAATCTTTAAAATAATAAAATACGAGTTATAAAATATAATGTTGCAGCGAAAGCATTTTCAATATTTAAAGTTATGTTTAAGGAAACATAATTAAAAATTGATTCAAGCATACATGAACGACTACACCAAAATTATTAATATTATCCACCTCAGTAAATTCCAAAAACATCAATACGGTATAATATCAATGTAATTCAAACAGTTTTGAAAGGAATTTGATTTTGTTGTTATGTGTAAGAGAGAAATTAATATAAACTATCTTTGAAATAATTGTTTAAACAGGTAGAACAATAACATTAAAATAAAGTTTGAACACATAAGTATCACAAGTCTAGCTAGAATTAATATCTTCTTTCCTTTATAAAGATAAATAGTTTAAAAAAACTCGACCCCTTAGATTATTTTACTTAATTTATTTAATTTGATACATTTTTTTATTTACCTATGAACATGAAAATGCTTTATTTTTAACCCAAAAACTTAAATAGTTATAAACTGTAACATTTAATTATTATAATTTGTTTAACTTTACTACAATACAATATATTGGAGTAAGTATATTTGGTAAAGAAGATTAAGCTATATAATAGAAATAACTAAAATATATACATCATAAAAGTATAAATAATTTTTAATATTATTTTAAAAAAAATTTAATAAATTTAGGCTAAAATAAATTATTAATATTGATCGTTTTCCTACCTATTATTACAAACTACAGTTAATATTATAATTTTTATAAAGTATATTAGTATATTAACCAAAAATGTATAAAGTTAAATTTTAAAATTAGAATAAATAAGGTTAGAATTTTTAGAATTTTGATTATTTGATTTCAAAAATTTTTATTACTATTATAATATTATTATTCTAAATGTGAAGTAAGTTAGTTGTTCTGTTTGCATGATATTTCATTTTCTTATTTTTTTGATCATTTTATTTTTCTTTGTAAGGATATTTATTTACTTTTCATGTAAATTTGAATAATATAATTCAGTTACTTCAGTTACTGAACACACAACTTCATAATGTTTTATATAGTAATATATACTATAAAAAACGTATTTATTATTTTTTTTTTATATATACATATTATAATTATCAAGTGGTTATTAACTTACAACAGTATTAAATATTAGTATTGCTTGCGTATAAATGCAATAGTTTATCCAAATCGAGTTGTACATAATATTATTAATGTGTTTGAGAAAGAAAATGATTTTTTTTATTATATAATATATACATTTAATGTCTATATTCATATGTATTTACAGCTTCAACTACTGAAATTTATTATTATTAATAAGTAATATTTTATACTAGTTTGCAAAAGAAAAAAAACCGTGTGTTACTGAAGTGTAAAATAAAAAGTAAAATGTTTAAATAGAGTTCTACACGTTAATATTTTTAAGAGCTTCTTAAGGTTGTCAATAGCTATATTGTTATTTGTTATAAAAAAAATATTAATCGTAAAATGTGATAATATAAAAATAACAAAAATCTAAATGTTTATGTATTTAAAAAATTAACTTATTTTATTTTGTTTATTTAATGTTATAATATTATAATTTATTAAATTGCTATGTTTGTATTATAATAATTTTACGAGTCATAATAATAAATGAGTTGTCACATGCAATATGTCTATATTAATATGATGTATGCTTTTATTGTTTATTTAATTTTTATACCTTTCATAGTGTCACATACTATCGATTAATATAACACAAGCCAAAAGTAAACCGTTATTTATTTTGCACTCTGTACATGTTTACTTTTATACTCTCATAGATGTATCATTAACAGTTCATATTGATATGTTGGTAGTATTTTCTCATCATTTTCATATTATCAAACGTAGAAGTTTATTTTTAATTGAGCAAAATAAATAATTGGTAATTGGTGTTCATAAGATTTCTTGTTAATTTATAATATTATGTACACAATAAAACAAAAAGTACAGTTAAACATAGATAGTTAATTTTAATTTAATCTAAAATATTATAAAGTGTTTAAATTATAAATTAAAGTTTTAATAATAAACTATAATTTTTTTTTTTTGCTTTTTCTTATCAAAATATAAATTATTTTTTAATTCCATTTTTTCTTTTTTATTTTTATCGTATATAACCTATGTATAATTTATATAATTAATTTTATGTGGTCTTATTTATCTACTTTCGACCTCGTATCTACGTCGTTCCCAAAACTAAATATCAATGAAATTTATACAAATAACTTATAAAATGTAAATTTACTTATAGAAGAAAAGTGCTCAACATTCCAAAACCGTTAAGTGTATAAAGGTAATTATAATTTATAATTTAAACAAAGCATTTTAGTTTTATTTTATAATATTAAGTATTAACAATAATAACGAAAAAACAATGCCAACAATCAAAATTCCTTTATTCCCCCAACCTTAATAACTAAATCTGTTGTTATGATACGTTTATAATAATATATCATAATTAAAAAATATATTTATATATATATATATATATTATAAAATAATATAAAGTATAATATAATACTATTATAATACTATAACAGTTGAATTTATTTTTATTTTTTTTTAATGCTGTTTTATGATTAAATAAATACCATTCTATTAATATAACTAAGAAGATATAAAATATTTTTTCTTTTATCAATTTTTCAATTAATAATGTGATTTTAAACTTTTATTTGTGATATAATTGATTTAAATAGATTTTGAGACTTGTAAAGATTCAAGTGAATAATTAAAATTATGGTTAGCAGTGACATGAATTGTATGTTTAAAAAAAAAAAAAGCGGGCAAGTGGGTACCGCTCTGCTGTATATTTGGTGCCGTGTGGATCACTATATATTGTAGGAGGGTTAAATTTGAATCCAATGATAATTATCATTGTATACGAAAAACGATTCTGAACGAAGATGATTTGTCAGCCTAGGATAAAATTTCTAGTGGTTGGTGGAAAAGGTGGTTTATGTTTTAATGGCCTGAATACACCAAAATTTAAGTTTTTTTTATAATTATTATTAGCTAAACTTAAGGAAAATCTTGTATTAAATTTTCAACTCTTAGCTACTTATACAAAAATTTGTATGAATTATACCTACAAAATAATTTGTAATATTCATGATTTTGACGA
>VUJU01001273.1:3492-62322 GCA_009835225.1 Aphis craccivora | reverse complement strand
GAAAAGAAAATTGATGTCTTACGTTTCCTGGAAACAAGTTTGCCACCAGCGGCACCGGCCTCGATACTATTCCATCGTCGTCATGCTGATGGCGGACAAGACGTGAGGTTCACGCGTACGGACATACAATATACATATTGAATATTGATATAATACATACCTGTTGTACATATTACAATAATTATAGAGTATATTTTTATTGTGCATTGCAAGCCACGTCGCGGGGGGGGGAGTATTTTCTGAATGCTTAATAGCTACTGTTTGGTTTTTTTTTTGTTTTTTGACAAAAATCCCGATATTCACTTCCGATGTTCATTGTATCAGCTACTTAATTGCATAAACTGACAGTATTGTACTCTATGAAACAATGGCCATCCGCCGTTGTGTAACGCATGGCAGTGTACATCGGTAAGTACGCGTTTTAAATTTGAATAACAAACGGACTGATGATAAGCTACAGCGTACATCATATTATAAAGCCGGTAATGATTAGGCTCGTGCGTCTAAACGAAAACTGTCACCGTTCATTATGCATGTAATATATTATACATCATGTACGATATTCGTATAGAGGTGCCTATTATGTAAATAATATAACATTATATTGTATTATATACTGAGAGTAAATACTGTCGGTTGCACACTTGCACCGCAGCATGAAACAATTTATTGTTTACGCCGCTGAATTATTATTATATGATGTACCCAATACACGCGCGTCGTGAATTCCGAAAAAAAAAAACATTGCAATACCGTTCACGGATCATTTTTGCCGTAAAAACCAATGTAATGATATATACGTATACGACTTGTCGCGGTGTATATATTATTATAATATTTAATTCATGCACATCGCCGTGAACGTAAATAGGTATACAACTGCCGGAGCAGCGGACGTTGCGTGACTCGATTTGCGGAAATCATTCCTGCCGCAGCAGCAGACGTTATAATAATATTATTAGGTAAGACGATTTCGTCGACAACGATATTATAATTTATGTGTGTTTAATCCATGACAATATAATATTATATAATATTGACTGTAATAATATAGATCAACGGACGATCAATATAAAACGATAAATAGCGAGGGCGTCTGTGCAACAAGAAATCTCGTCAAACTCCCTTAAAACCGGTCACCGTATCCTTATTTTTTGTTTTAGGATATCGAATTTTCGCTAGTCATTTAAAAAATGTATTTATAAATTTAGTTATAACCGCAATTGCTATAAGCAGGCTTTATTATTTCGATATTATCTACGCGCAGGTTTCGGCGGTGCGTTTTTTCTTTCAAATACATATTATAATATTATATGCTCGTTGAAATCCGTGAAGTCGTTCTATAGATACATCTATGCCGGTACTAAATATTATACTATTTATCATATGCCGTATATATAGACGCGGAGCTGAGCGACCGTCCGCGTCGGTTAAAAAGTTAAATACGACGTCGCGATGTTCAATCGCTCTTACAATAATAATATTGTTTGTATGCAAATTGCACACACGTCGAAACAGTCGTATATTTTTATATCACATCGTCTCTCGCGATGGCGTAACCCGTTGGCGCCACCATCATGTTATACAGAAGTATAGGTACACGTATATATATATATATACTTAATACGCGTCTGCCCTGGTGAGATTTAAGTCGACACCGTCACACACACACACACACACACAAGTTATTGGCCATCATAAACTCGAAGTGGTATTATGTATTTGTATAGTATTTCTTATATAGGTTTGTTTACAACAACAACAATAATAACATGGCTACGACGTTTTGCTAAATAACTCCCAACACGTCATACTCGGCACTATGCATTGTATAATATGTGATGCTGCGCGTACATGGAAGAAATGCATAAATAACGAAATTACAATACAATATAGAAAAAATGTCATTATCATGATACGCCTCGGTGGTATAAGGGCGTGCAAGTGACGCTGGGACGGGTCCCCGAGGTCGCGTTTACTGTCGAAGGACTGTTCTTGATCGTACGCGGCAATAATCATCGTGATCGTTGCGCAGAACTATCGTCGACGAATATAAAAATACGTAGTATAGTATATGCGTATTGAGCGTATATAATGTACACCATCCGCTGCCCGACGACGGTCCGTACGGTTAACGTAGTCGGTCGTTCGTCGATTTTCTTAAAATATAATTTCTCGAGTGGCGTATTATATTGTGCCTACGCGCCTGACCATCAGATTTAGTAGGTGTAAAAATTCTCTTTTTTTTTTTTTCACATTTTACACCTATTATATATCATACCGTTGTCACCCCGACAAAGATCGTATAATAGTGAAACCTCTCTCGTGCACATGTATGCGAGTGTAATTAAAATTGGTACGTGGGATTCAATTAGCCCGGTCGTATTGTGTACACACATATATATAATGTATACGCACACAGACACACCTCTTCCTCTGCGCCAAACAAAAGAATTAGAGAAAGATTATTTGACATTATTTGACACACTTTCGCACGGTGTTGTACATCACGTTCGCTGGCCAGGTTATGTAGTATATTATATAGTGTATAGTATTATGTACTTACGACTTACCTAATAATAATAATGTAAAAGATTGAAAACAAAATTGAAATTAATTTTAAATTCAAACGTGTAACAAAATATCGCATCCTATTAAATGGTATAGTTGTTCGTGGTTTCTTTATTCGTAATTTTTTAAATAGTTAAAAATTGTATAATAATTATTGCAATCTTATAGACCGCATTTTACACACACACACACACACACATAGATATGCATGTTACCGCTAGTCACTAAATAAAATAATTTATTGTGAAGTCATTATATTATTATATTTATAGGCACATCATACTTGTATAATACGAATATTTGAAATAATAACAGAGTACTTATTAATTATTTAGTTTCGCTGTTATTAAATGAAAATCATAAAATATATTGTATAACAATTGATAGACCTAGTTAAAATTATTGCTGCGCATTTAATAGACCATATTTCTATGATTTCAACATAATATAACAATATTTTAATTTGTAAGTAATCATCGTGATACGTCGAGATGGATGAAGTGACTGTAAATTGTGATATGCGTTGTCTTGTATATAATATAAAAACCAATGCGTATTATAGTCGTGAGTTGTATGTCAAAAAACAGATAACTTTTTTGACGATAAAAATCGTTCATTTGTACCAATATAAACTGATTGCAAAAAAAACTTGCGAGCGTATAGACCAAATTCCTCGTACCAACATTAATATTATATTATAGGTGCACAATAAATAATAACATATTATTGTATAGGTACGTATATAATTGAAATAGCACTCGTTATCCTCGCTTGTCGTTTGTCGTTTATAGCTGCGCGTGTTTCATAGGTGAATCTCGTGAAGGATCTCAAATTTAATTTATGCACGTCACTGTTGGAGACTAAAGTTACACACACACATATCATTTATATATAGACCTGCACGTTTGTCTTATGCGACTTTGACAGTTGCAGTCCTTCCAACGTCGGACACGTCTGACATCGTATGGTACTCTTTTGCACAGTAACACGTAAAAGTGTCGAAAGTGTCGGCCCCGCGGTACGCGAAGTGTCACGACAAAATATCGGTGAACTGTAGGTACAAGTCATATTATTGTCATATCGTAGGAGATTATTTTTCTTGTGTACCGTACACGTTAGTCGTCACAACGCAATTGAAAAAAGCAAACGATCCAACAAATCGATAACACGTAAATAATTTGATTCAATACGCGAATGTATAAAAATTATAACTATACTATGAAAAGAAATTTAGGTCGCATTTTATTTTGATTTCCGATCTATAGTAGGTAGGTACCTGTTTTGCCTTTGTACATTGTATTTTATTATATTTATGCGTGTGCCAAATATAGGTTCTATAGGACAGAGGTATTTCATTATTATTCTACTATGCGGCTGCTGCAGTATATACCTACCGGGGGCTGATACACAAACGAACGACAATCATTTTCGTGGCGTCACACGTGAATACGTTGATGGTCTTAGATAGACAATCAGAGATATAAAAAATAATACGAATAGAACATTATACAGTAGAGTGATTAAAAAACCACAAAGAAAGCACACATTCGATTGAACTGTTAATAATTATTTTATTCAAATACTGCAGGTATTTATGGTTTAAGTTAAAATATTATATTACAATATAACTATATAAGGATAATATTTTAAAACGCTTAGATTTCTTAATACAATACTTTTAGTTTATGTGTTGGTACTCGGTACTAACTTTTTTTCAAAAATTATAGTAGTGATTCGTTAGGTTAATATTACACTGTACTTACTGACTGTAACGTCGAGGAGACACATTATATTATTCTTATATTATAATATCGTCAAAATTATACATCACACTTATTTGAAATAATATTATATTCAAATTTGTCCCATTTATCTAATATGTAGGTGTGATAATAAGACGAGTTGGAATTTATAAAAACACGAAATCTCATGAAAGTATAAATAGGCGCAATACCCACGCGATTATCAGAAAATAGAAACTATAAATGCCGGCGTCTTAAGCTCTTTTGCCGGGTTTCCTCTGAACCGTGAAGAAAGAGTTACCTACCGATACAATTTCTACTGTAGATTTCGCGTGATAACGATTCACGCTCTTCCGTCATATGGGATATGAAACTAATGAACAAAAAAAAAAAAAAAACCATTTTTAATATATATATATATATCGTTGAGACTCGACACGGTGCCGGCGTGGATCATTAAGCTGCTTCGAACGTTAATACGACATAATAATATGTATGTGTATGTATACCTAAATATATAGGTACGCGACGTTTCGTAATAATCGTTTATACGGGAAATATTATTAGAACTATCGTCCCTGGATGTCACGAAATTATACGAGCAGACACACACTCGTACAAAATGGGTGCGATTGTTAACTATAATATACGAGAGGCGTCCGAACTGAATATATTATACAATATAATTAACATCGTGATGTGGACAAATCGAGTGGAACGAATCGTATAGGTACTTTTTAACCGCATATTCCACCGTCGGTTGGTATTTTTTTTAAATTTTTTTTTTTAACACCAACACCTATACGCAGTACTATTATACTGTATATAATAATATAATATAATATACCTACCTATAATATATTATGTATATATAATGCAGACAATAAAGCGGAAGACAACACGCGACCCTTTTCGGTGGGCCGCTGTGGAATTCAACGGGCGCAGCTATATATACGTTTTTATAATAATATTATACCTTGCTCGGACTTAACCTTATTGATAATGCAATCGTATTTATTATAATATACGTATTATGCGCCAGTGCATCGTCGTCTTCTCGACCGAACGTCGTACGGATGACACTCGAAGAATGCATTCGATTACAATAAAAAATAGACACACACACACATACGTGCACTCGCGCCTACACACATTCGCCTGCACACTGCTGGCCGCGGTGGCGGTCGTTATACAAATTTAAAAGTACGACACAAAACGAAATTCGAGGCCTCCTATAGGGTACGATATCATTGCGGCGCATATACACATCCTATATAATAATATGACTCGATATGTGTTATACGGTATTACGTGTGCCGTACGGTGACTTGCTATATAGTAAATGCGATGTATATAATATACTGCTATTACTTATACTATATTATATATACACACACGACATATACTATATAATGATATTAGGCGATACCCGCGACTGCTGCTTCGGTGTGGGGGTACCAATAGAAACTTATAATAAACTCACGAAAGAATGCCAGGCATTTGGAAACGTCCGTAAATATGTATATATATACCTATATACGTATTATCATTATTATTATTATTATTATACACGAGTAGAAACATTAATTTTTGTTTTTACCGCCCACGTTACGTATAATAATAATAATAATATGTATAATAGGTACGCGCCGCGTGGTAATAGTAATGATGGTATAATATGAATATATATTATAATGTGGCCAAGGTGAATATTATTATTTTATTCAGGTGTTTAACGGTCGCGGGTATTGAATTAATCGGTCGGCCGTAGGTATCACGCGATAGTTACCGCGCCGCGTTTTTTATTCAATCGAACCAGCGCCGCCGCGTTATCAGCTGGCTGCAGACGGGTATAGGTACCGTACAGACTAATGATACATATAATATTATACGCTCGTGTGTTATAATAATATCATATAAATTATGTACATTATTGTGTTGTAACTTGTAAGGCGCTCCGCGAGACCAGACTCGCCGCCTTGCACATTCACAAAAGAAATTAATGACTATTATAGAGTAGCGTTGTTCGAGGTTTCAGGAGGGCTCATGCAGTGTCGGACTTGGGGTCTGATACTCTTATAGGTTAATACGAGCCGTGTGTACCCGTATGGCCGTTTGGTACCTGAATAAAAACGTTGGTCGTCGAAAGGGAGAGAGAGAGAGACAACAGATCATATGGATATCGTCCGAAAAGCCAACTCATTTTGAAATCGTCGTTTAATTTATAAATTAATAATTGTAAAGATTGAAAATGATAATATTAATTGTGCATAGACGCCCGTTCACCCGATGAATATCTTACGAGATTTGTTTGTTTTTTTTTTTTTGTATTACTTCATTTATACGTCGAGAAAAACGTTTATTCCTATTTCGCCGAGTTTTGATTAATTTGATTTAATTTAAATGTCAAGGTATTATAATGTCGCAAACAGATGAAATATAATACCCCGCAATATCTTATTGAATTAATAATTGATTACTATTACGTGCGGTAAATCACATATATATAATATTATATATACACAATGATGTATATTAGGCAACACAATACTGAAACGTTTATTTTTTTTATTTTTTTATTTTAATTTTTAACGTCAACGTCTACATTATTATGATGTAGTACCTACTACACAATTTTGTAATTTTTTATGCGGTTTTCCAACAATTTTGATAAGTATATTATAATTTAAATGCTAAAATACCAAACACGCTCCTGTAGTTTTGGCTCGACGTGTTTATAAACTATTATCTACACCGCGCGACGTACCTATAACTGTTAGGTACGCCATTATCATATTTTATGGGAATAAGCTGACACAAATATAGGCAATTGTTGTAGTCTCTGGTTATAAGCTTCATTCCACACAGGACATTACGGTTTTGCTTTATAAATAACAAAATACAACGTTAAATGTACATTCAACATTTCAGATTCGATAAAATACTGAATAGTATACATACTTTAATTCTTTCATCATTTAAATGAAATATTAACGTTTATATTATTATTGTTATTATTATGATATCAGACATTTAATCTCGTTATACGATTTCATTACTTGGTCCAGTGTGGTCAAGATACATCATATGAATGTTAATAAAATTGTCCCCGGACAAGTGATTATTATGTAATTTTAACGTTTCGCTTTATCATAATCCTAATAGTCACCCAGCCACGCGGGTATTAAGTTTTTATTTGCCGTTAAAACCAATGTTCATAATATATATTGCTATAAACTATGTACAATACACGAAATTTAAACAAAACTTAACGACTTTTACTGGTTGGACACTTTACTCCGTTGTGGGCTATTCAATATAATAACGTAGTATTATAGACCATATATATGTATAGTATAATGACCCAATAATAAAGTAATTAACGAAGAACGATGTGCGTGGCACAAATGATTTAAGTTCACTAAAAAATAATTGTGTACCATTAAGATTAAGTTGTGTATACGACGACGATAGCAAAGATTGTGTGAGAAAAGAGCACCACGAGAGAAGAATGTATACGACAACGACGACGACAACGGGTACAGACGTGGGAATTACTGCAGTACCGGCGGTAACCATTTATTAAAGTGGATGAAGTGTTTTGTGATGAGAACGTATATTTCATCCATTTATTTCGTCCGTCTCGACACGGGCGACTGTTTTGTAAAGAAAAAAAAAATGATCACAATTTTACATTTTACGTAACGCGAGGCCATACATATTAATTTTCGAGAGCACCTCCGTACCAAATAATATGTGTTACAAGTCCATCGGCGACAGCGCACCGCACCGCATTATAAATTGTACCCCGCGCGATGAAATTTTTCTATCGTTTCCGTCTTAATGTTTTCGTAACGTCGAGAGCGTACATACATTATATTAATGATTGCGAACGTATATGCATTGGCCGCGTTCACAACAACGCGTACCTATGCATAGTACTAAAGTCGCTTTTCATTTTTTTATTGTTTTGTGCGCGCTACACAAAGCGATTTTTTTTTTCAAACGTACCTACCTACCTACGCATTACGGCGTCGATTCCCCTGCAGGGGCCAGGACCAACTGTCGTGTTTCGGGGAAAAATATTGTACGCCGCTCCGTTATAACTCGTCTTATTAGATCATCATAACAAAAATTTGGTTGGTTCAACGTACAGTCTATTTTCTAGTATCCGCAGTACGTCGTCGACCTGTGTGCGATATTTATTATTATTATTTTTTTTTTTTTATCAAGAATAACGTACGAGATTCCTCGTCAAAATCCTACGGTGTCTCGAGCTGAAACAATCGCCCTATACATTTTATTATCATCAAAGTAAATTTAAGCACACCATACAACCGCGGCATTGTACACACTCGGTTTTAGTGCTGCAGTGATGGCTCAACTCCAATGGTATACCTATGTGCTCGCTAAAAGCCAACACTATAGATTTAAAGTGTTTGTATACACACGCGCGCACACTACGTAATGTAAATATACATTATACATGGCGAATTCCATTGTTTTTTTTTTTTTTCGTCGAGTGTACATTATAAATTATTATTATCATACTGTACAATATTTTTTTATACGCGCACAAGACTGCGCAGCTATACTTCTCCATCTGTTCTGTGTTATATGGATCTCGCACACTGTTGTATACATTATTAATATATAATATAGCGTTATTATTGCGCGTATATGATTTATACACATATCATATACCACCAACATAAGTATATTGTGTATAGGTACTACTCTATAACACTATACATGTATATATATAGTGTAAATGTACATTATTAAATAGACGTATTGTGCGTGTGTATAATATTATACTTACACTTACGACGACGCGCACTCGAAACGTTCCAACCCTTTTGGCCGAAAGAGGTTTCGCCACTCGGCCTCACGACCGCGCGGGACTTGAACCACACACGAGAGCTCTTTGTCGCGTATATCCTATATATTATGATATTATAATAACAATAATAATAATAATAATACGTGTTGTCTCGTTTTTTCAATTTTTTGTCGGTGACCCGCAAAGGTCACGACTTTAGATCGGCGGTGGACATGGGCTGGTGGTGCAAAAGCGTGCTCGGAGCCGTTGCACGAACGACGACGACCGACCGCCTGTAATGAGTTACTATATGTATAATATGTTTAACCCGACGTTGAGTACTGTTACAATGCATATTATCTATATAATATGTTACCTGCGACGGTGAGCGGGGGTGGTCGTATGTATACGGCTATTTTGTTTCGCGTATTACGCAACGCACAGGACGGCAATATTCGTATTAGATATGTTATATTATTATTATTTGTTACCATCATCATGCGCGCATATTATGTATTGTGCTGTAGTGTGCGGCTCGCGACTTACAGTCGTGCGCCGGGCACAGCTCGGGTGGTTCACAAAAGTCTTGAAAATTCGCGTATAGATCCCGCAATCGCGAGCCGACCTCGTGCCCGCGAACAATGGGCAGATCACAGTTATGCGATTATAGACGTAATAATATGCAATATTTTTATTTATTTATATACATATAGTGGTATTTAGTACGTGAGTATTATATATACATATAATACACGTTCGCTGTACACAATAAAATACGCTTAAGTAATAATAACCATATAGCTTTTACCTGTTTTTATATTATATTGTCGTAAGCGCCTACACCGCGATTTGCTGCAGTTTGTGTGTGAGTACCTATATCGCGCTTATAAGAAAACCAAATAAACCATGGACCGCCGCTACGGCGGGACTCTACGTCTTTATAACTTATAAGCACCATCTATTGTGTGTCATATGTGACACGTAGGTGCTGAAAATATCGGCTGAATTGGTCATTGGAAATCGAATAGTAATTTATTTTTTACGTCTTCGGGAACGGAGTTTTTCGTTTGTTAAACTTTCCAATACCCGATAATTTATGTCCAGATAATGACTAGACTACGCGATTGAGAACAAATCCTTAAATTTATTTTTATTGTCTTTTGTCCAAATGGTTTTTATGTTTGGCTAATTTATGATATGTACATATATATGGAGTAGCAGTCGCTCTAAAAACTATTAGCTATATGCCTATATGTATAAACACCAGCTAATATAATATACACTTAACGGTTAATAAACATGGCCATGATTAAATTTAATCACTTCGTCAGTAAAATATACTCGCTTAACACACATATACGATATTATACATACTTTATATTATATACATAGGTAATGAATACATATTACAAACATAAGTAATAATGCAATTCAAATAACAATAAATTCTATCTCGCACTTAAAAATAAATTGAAAAAAATAACGCCAGACATAAACGTATGTATAGTTTAGATGACTGATATTGTTTCAAGCCAATTTAATAAAAATATTTATCAATTTACAGAGATGTTTTTTTCTGCTATTGATACAGTGTAAACTATTTTTTAATTATACGTAGCCAATGAATATTATAGTTTTATATGGTACAGTTCATAATTTATAATATAGTATTAATTTAATCACTTAGTCATAATATCTTTAAAGAAGAATATCATTCTTGGAGCTGTTGAATAAGGAGGTTTTAACTGCAACGTTCAATTATATCGTAATCAAGATAATGATTAAGGAGTAAGGACTCATCTTTTTACCGGTCCATTTGTATGGAACAACTATTAGTTGAGGTTAGATTAGTTGTTTAATTGTTTTCCCACTAACAGCTAGTAATATAATCAATAAGTCTTTCAAAATCTATTCACTATTTTATTTTAATAGGTAGGTCCGATATTATACTTAAGTAGTAATGGTTTTTTTTAATTTTGATTCAACTTCATAATTGGTACTTATTGTTAAATGATCCATTAAAATAATCTACCCACGTATAAAACGTATTAATAAAACTACATAACATACTACTTAATATACTAAAATTACTAAAAATATGAAATAAGTAATTAATAAAAATCATTTATCTAATTCTATATTTTTTTCATATTTTTAATTTATTTTATAAACACACGTGATAAATAATAATTGTGTTTAACTACATTGCACAATAAACCTATTCACTGATAATAATAATAAAAATCTTTTGATTTCCATTGTTGTGGATATTATATTATACAATATACAATAAACATTAAATATATTATAATATATAAATAATTATTAATTATACAATGGAATATTTTAGTAGAAGTTTTTAGCGGCGGTCGTCATAACCGCACACTTTTTTCACTTCAATCCCACAATGGTCATTGCCTATTGGTTTCCCAAAATCAAACCATCCAATACCGCACACACTGTTATGCATCAATAAAGCACACATTTATCTAAATAAATATTATCATTTAGAATTGCAAACCGCAATTATCATATATGATCAAAAACACAACATCGTAAATGATGAAATGTATTCAAATTTAGATATTATTTACAGTACGCACTTTTTTTTTATCTTATTAATATATTTAATTATTTTTAATTAATATTAAAATATATATAAGGTTTCGTATTATTTTGAATTATTTTTACGACTATTTGTTTGATAACAATTAATTTTTAATTTCTAACTATCAATCTTAACATCAACAATCTTAATAGAACCTTATTTAAGTTTATAGGTTTATAGAACAATGACTAAAAAATATAATAATAATAAAAATAATACAAAAAAATATTACAACGAAAAGGTAAATTTATATTTTCTTCTTATTTTAATAGCTCTCGAATCTAAATCAAACATTAAAAATTGGCACCTTTCCTTAACCTCGAAAATGTTGTTTAGCCACATACTTGTAAATATTATATATATTATACACAATATATATAATAAATAGGCATATTATAACTATTATAATTTGGCTGTTACTTGAACATTTATTGTATATCATAAAAGGAAATAAAATATTGTAAATTATTATAAATAGTTTATATTGTATATACTATAACGGCTCATTTAACTCGCCACAAGTTCTGCTTAATGGAGTAAATTAAATAATAATATATTGTAATTTATTTATTTTTTATACTACTCTACAATATTATGTAAATTAGCATATATTTATTATTTGCTGTATAAAAAAAAAATGTATATATTACGAAGTATTATTTTTATATAAACAGATATTTATGCGCCTTACAGACGGTCAGACGGATATAGATCGTTTGCAGATTAAATAAGTTTAACGGACTAACCCATTACGCAACAGAGTTCAAACAACAAACATAGTACATTCAATTCAAAAGACAATAGATACGAAATGTTTGTATTACAGCTATACATGTAATATAATGTCTTGTTGAATAATTTTTCGAATAATAGATTTCAAAATATACTACAGGTATTCGAGTGATGCTGATATGCCGTTCATAGAGAAATCATCCAAAATAATATCAATGATAAGGATCGTAGAGTGTTTCATCACAGACTATATGAGGGAGGGGGTTTAGAGGTTATGGCCTCATTGGCCTCCCTCGAATTTCTTTTCTACTAGTTGTTTATTAATAGGTAATAATTAAACAATAGATTATACACAGTACACGGTTTCCTTTTTGTTTCTTCCACTCAACAGAAAAGTTAGAATTTCACGCAGTATCAATACATATAGAAAATTAAATACTAACTATTACTTATAAAGACTTAATCTCTCATATGTTTATGCATCTATCTCATTTTAAGAAAAAGTATGAAAAAAAATATAAGCAATAATGGAGAAACATAAATCAAGAATGAGTGATTTTTTTTTTTTGTATTTTATAATAATATTTATTTTGTATTTTTACAATAATTAATAAGCTAAATATAGTTTTTATAATTGCCACATAGACTCTATCCATCGATCAAACATGCCGTAGCCCTACGATTATCGACTCTTCTGCGTATCACTACGTGACACCTTATTGAGGTGGGAACCGGTCTCAATAGTAGGGTGTCATACGGGAGTGCACGGAATCTACGTGTTCTCTCGATGGATGGATCATAGATGGAGTATCCAATGACTTATATTCAGAATAATTTTTCGTATTATCAAATGGGGATAAAACTATAATTGTAAAATACAAATTTAAACTAATAATATAATGTATATATTATACAATCATAATATTAAAAATTCGCTTACACTTTTTTTAAGCTTGAAAAATTAGTGAAATTTTCTGAAAAACTGTATAATTTAATTTAATTTTACGGATATTTTCAATTCTAATATAAATAAACATTAAAAACTCCGATGACAATAGTTTTAGAGAAGATAAAAAATGTAAAAATATTTTATCATACTTTAGGAAAATAGAGTTTTAGTTTTAAAAGTATTTGAGTTTTTTGATTACCTACTCAGTTGGAGTGACACTGCTGAGTGTCTGTCCATAAACGCAGTCTCCTGTCAATTTTATTATAACTATCTATCAAATTTACTTATTATAATAACCGTATTGTATTGATTGTAAATAAATTTGAAATAAAAAAACATTTTTTTTTATTGATGCAGTGTCGGTACAATAATTAATTATTGTATTCTCGAAATGTCTTTTCTTTTTATACTCTATTATTTTTGTCGAGTCTAATAAGTTTCAATTAATATATACATAAATATTTAATTAAATACTGAATTTCTATTTTCATCCTCTCGGTAGTCAGTAGGTATTTATGTGCTTTTAATTATTAATTTTCAAATATAACTTTTTGTATGTTTAATATATTTACCTTCATGAATTTCTATTATCACTATTCAATTTGTAATAATTAATGATGATGTTGGGGGAAAATAAACAAAAGATCATTTTTCACCAATAATAATATATTGTATTATAAAATCGGTAATTATATAATCTATTAATAGCTGGATTCCTTAAGCAATATAATTATAGTTAATCTTACTCAGTGGCTACTAGTTTTCACCGGGCAACAGTCGGATAACGCTCTTTTGTCAACCCTACAACTCCACCATTTGTACGGCGTACACCTGCTATGTAAACGTATAGTAATACTACGCTCATGTGCACATAAATCGCTGAGTGGGTAATGTTCTTAACTCAATTAAAGTAATAGAGAGTATACATTAAAATAATCTTCACGTGATAAGAAAAACACTTTTTATTTTTTTTATATTTCATTGTTTACCATGTACTTTGTTTATAATATACGAACAAATTTTTAGAAATTGTATAATCGATAATATGGAAAATGCTTTCACATGACTTCCAACCGAACGCACGCCACGATATCGTTTGTTTTATATTAATACAAATTATAACTCTAGAAGAGAGATTCATTTTTGCGGGATCGACTACATTAACTTGATATAGCCACGACGAAAATATAATTTATAATACATATTATTATACTATAGCTATATGAACTTGTAGTTAAATCGTGATGTAATTAATTTTTAGTAGTTACCACTATGGAAATGTCTTTTATTTACTGTTTTAAATTTAAATTATATCATTATTTGAATGTTCATCTATTTATTATAATGTCGAGGATGGTTGTAATAAATAATATAATTTATTTTGTTTTCGTTGCTGCACCATGTGTACCTACCATATTATCCGATTTGTTATTCATTGTCTTGCTCTCCAGGTTAGGCTTTTAGTATAGTCGGTAATCTGAAATTTTCATTGTGATTTCAGTAAATAGAACAAAAAAACTAACGTCAGGACTGGTAAGTGGTAATCAAATTTTTAATTTTAATTTATGATTTGCCATCGGAATTTCGATAACGGTTTTAAGTTCTACAGTTTAATTTCATTTTAAATACACGTTTATTGGAAATAATTTAAGTACTAGCACACCCGCTGGGAGCGAAACGAGACAAGTGTCATATAATAATATAACATGTCAAAGATTTAACTTTACTTAATTTTATATTTGATATGGCAATCGTGATAATGTGTTAATAACACGCACTTATAAATTGCACTGTTATTGTACATTATTTACACCTTGGAAATTACGTGTATTTTCTATTCGATCTACATTCAATTGCATTGCGTATTTATAATTTAATAGTTATAAATTTAGAATAATTTTCAGTAGATCCGATCGTGTTCGGAAAGTAAATTTATAGATCGTTCTTTTATACAGCAGCGGCAGTCATCGTCTTAGGCGCACGCGAAAAACACCATTGTCGATTCTTACATGACGTAGTATACTCGTATGGTGCAGTTGTATAAGATAAATCGGCTTAAAAACGTTGATTTATTATTATTACTTATTTCATCGCATAACACGGCAGACGACCTGTCCTACCCGAACCGTGGTTCGCAATGATTTGTACTTTGTTGTAGTCGTTACTTTGCTAGCCACATTTTTTCTTACGCCCAATTGAAAAAAAAAACAGATATATATGTGTAATGATTTTATGTTACGGAATGCATTTCTAATTTAACAAGGCAATAATGTATAACAAACTATATTTGTGTGTATGTTTTTTTTTTTTTTTTTAACGACAGTTTTGTACATAGCTATACGCACGTGATATTCTATTACACACGTTCAGTGTATAACTTCACACACGCCGAGAGGGGAAAAAAATTTAAGTGGCTATATATTCCTCTTCTCCTTTGTCCAAAATGTATTTACCTATTTTCACGGATGCGCGTACAAAGGAGAAAAAATCTACACGTACGATAAAACTCCTTTGGATGTGTAGTATGGATATAATGTGAACTGTAATAGCTAATACTTCTGTCTAATATAAAAATTGCCATAACATTTTTTTTTTTTATGTTAACATTACAATTAATCAACAGACGAACGTTCTTCTGTATATGGAAATGTGTATATGTTTTATGGACGCTTTTACACGCAGGATTGTATATATTTTTTTACATCTTTACGTATACTTATAGGCAAAACAAAAAATGTCAAGGTTGATATTGAAAAGATTTTACAGCGATCGGCTGACAACGACGATGTGTCAATGTCTCTTTCGTTCGGCGATAGCGACGATATTATTGTAATGGCCAACCGTGATCGATCGGTTAGTTACATACGTACGTATACCTAGATATGTAATCTGGAGAGAGTCAAATGATTAATTTTTTTTTTTAAATAATTATTATTTAATTTTTGATAAAATACGACTTGCTTTTAATTTTCACCAGTTGTTATTCGTTTTCAAATCCAAATCCAAATCACGGGATCAATTTATTTTATCATTACGAATCAGGACGCGTGTTCAGCGTGTTACAACATGATGTATTCTACGTAGGTATATATTATTACTATTTACGACACAACATCACATAATTAATGTTATGTCGAACCGTTAAATTTCCCTTAAAAAATTTCACATCTTCATAAAGAAAGAATAATGTACTTAACTATGATAATACCTACAAAAATAATAAGTCAGTTAAAGTTTTATTCGTTTAATAAAGTGTATAATAGTATATAATACACGTGTCGTTTATTGCCCACAATATCGATGAATATTATATAAGTATGTACCTACCTACTGTATACAATTTGGACTTGTTCGCGGTTGACTCAAAGCTAATACAATTAAACCTATAAACAAATTACAATAGAAATAAACTTATTGATCCGTTATTCGTTATACATTTATAATATTATTATAATGTATACGCGATGGTATTGACATACTGTATAAGTGTGTGTAGGTAACAGCACAACTTACTAATATAATAGGTACCTAATATTATGTAGGTAATAACTAATAAGCATAATCGATAAACTGTTTAGGGATAGATATATTGAGAAAACTAATCGACAACCGGTAAAACGTATCTATCACTCTTTCTGAACTATCGTTAAACATGATTGTTTAAAATTCCATACATCAATAGTAATAATTATATATTATGATGCAACAATTTAAACAAACGATAAGCAGTTCTGAAAAAATCAATAGATACAATTAAAATAATTTCGTGTTGTTCAGCAGTGAACTGTACAATGATAACAGTAAGTTGTGTTCAACTTTCCGAAAGTTAATCAAAAAATTGTCATCTACTACACATTGATTTGAACCTACAGAATGTTTCACGTTGCACGTCATGATAATAATTAGCTGCACATTATGTTATTTTATTTTGTTATGTTGTATACAATATACATAGTATAAAATTATAATATCATTATATTAGGTATATCAATTATTAACAATATCAAGTAAAACATTGAGAAAGAGAAAAAAATCGTCAAACGGTTTTTCAGATTCTTGTACTAACATAATGTAATATAATAACCACGACGCCACGAAGCAGCGGTTTACAAATTACAATAGTAAATAAAAAAAAAACAGTATTACGTAATTCTCAAGAGTATTTTCGCTTTAAACGGTTGGCCACAAGTTTTAATGTATCGATAAAACGTGACGATTTACGATATTATATTGTACGTTATTATTATTTATTATTATAATATATGTATCGTATCATAATATAACACTCATGACAACATACAGTATAGAATACATCTATTGCTGTTCTATAGAAACTATACAGGGACTAAAATCTTAACCATTTTCTCAGTTTTGATTCAGCTATTAGAAAAACAAAAGTGTCAGTGAAAAAAAAAAGAATAATAACAATAATATTAGTTTCTTCAATATTGAATGTTAATATTTTGATTAATAACAGCAATATTTACCAGACTCAACTATAACTAAAATAATCTAAGCAATTAACTAAATGCCAAATAACTTTGATACAATCAAAATTCAAAATTTCGGTTCAAATTACACGATAATGATGAATAGGCCTCGAATTTTAAAGTATATGCTTCTTTTGTCATATATGAGGTAGAAATCTAATTTTTATACATAAATTAGATTTGGCTGCAAAATAAACCAATTTATTTTTTACTTTTTTCGGCCTTATATTATGAAAATGCTTTTTTATGATTTTTTTTTTGTTATTCCAACTGTAGATTTTTAAATGTTTATTATTTTACAGAGATAAAAAAATTGTTAATAATAGAAATGCAAAAACCAGAAATACAAACTAAATGTTAATATTGGATTATTGTTTTTGTTATCGGCTTGATTATTAAATATTTAAACATTAGATTATTGACCTACATAATATAGCATGTTGCATGTACTACCTACCTACGCTCAGTATGCCTATAACATCCATATTGATCGTTTCAAAATTTAAGATTTAGTGCAATTACCTATCACTTCAGTGGACGAAGAGCATTTGTTTTCTATATATAAAAACATTCTGTCGGATATTAGGTGAAGTCATTTTCACTACTGCAAATCAAGGAAAATATACGGTAGTTAATTCTTTATATTAATTTAAATTAATTTTTTTTAAATTTTTATGCAGTTTTATAACTTGTTCAGTAGTTCATGTTAATCTTTGATCATGTTTTTTAAAAATAAATATGCATCTCTTTTGTTTTTTTTAAAAACAATCGTGTGATTTTTCTGTTATTCACTATGATTTAAAATCCGAGCCCTAATGATGAATGACAAACAAAATAACAATAAATAATTTATTTCGAAATTTCTTAAAAAGATAAAGAAGAAATCATTTGCATTACAATATTAAAAACAAATACAAAGTAGTTTATAATCACTCGTAATTAATTTATTCAAATAGCATTGATAATTTAAAAAATCGTTTGATAAAAAAAAAAGTAGTTTAGTAGGTATAAATGTATGATTATGTCTAAAATTGTATTTTATGATAATATCATACAATATTATGAATTATATAATATACATATATATATATATATATTTTTTTTTTGGTTTCATGAAAGAAAAATTGACATAAAATGTATTACCTTCATTATAATATACTGCAATCATGTCGATGCAAATAATTTTTTATGTTGAATTCGCTATGAAGTATTAAGCACTTTATTGGCTTATTTCGTTTTTGAAAACCATCCAAACTTGGTGACCCAGGCATTATAGCATTTTATTATGATTTGCCTAACCGCAGCATTGCGCAGCAGTAGCCTCCTACTCGTATTTACGACGATCGCGTCTGACCGATTATTATCAATTATTTATGATACATATTTTAACTTATAATACTTACTACTTTGCAGCATTATGGATACGCCGATGTATGGCGTTTGCGCAGTAAAATGGTTTTCTCGCTCGACTAATAATAATACGTTTTATAATGTAATAACGTAATATAATGTCAGTTGCTGCACGACGACGCGTTAAAATCCGCTAAACCCATTAATGCGCGCGGCGCACATAACGGTTAATATAATATTGTGTATATTATATTATACGGAAAGGAAGAAAATGCGAGAAAACGAGGAGAAGTGAGACGAAAAAGACACACGACAACGACGATGATATACCTGTGTGTATATATTATATTATATACAGATAAGAGTGCGGTGCAAGTTGTAAATACATTACAAGCTCGGCGGCGGAGGCTGCTGCGTAGACATGTTATATCATATCACATTATTATCATAATATATTCGGTCCATCACGCTCGGGGTTTTAATAATTACATTATGCGACCGCGGTAAAGGTAAATAATAATAATAATAATATGTAAGTACACACAACTGCAGTGACGACGGTGGACACAGCCAATTAGTCTTTGTCGTCGTGAGTTTTATCCAAAAAAAAAAAAAACGTGTAGGTACACATAACGCATAATAATAATACATTATATTGTGTGTACGTTTATTATGTACATATTATAGTGTATATAGGTACGTTTGTGCATATTATTTTTTTTATACTCACCGCCGCCGTCGGTCTGTCGCCGGCTCGACGCGCGCGATAGGTGTTATGAAATATCGCGGCCCAAGTCGTGACGTCCTAGTTTTTTTTTTTTTCTGCCTCTCTTATATTTATCGTTATTATTTTGCCGCACAACCCGTTTGCCGCAACCACCGCGGCCCGCGAGGTCGTGAGGCGCACAACAAAGGAAACGCTACGCGATTCGATTTCGAGCGAGCGCGTTCGCGCCATTTGACTCCTTGGCCGACCGACACCGACCGGCCGGCCAAGGACGAGTGCGACCCGAGTTCGCTCGACGCGACGCTAATACGCAAATTATACGCGTCTATTATTATTATTAATATAATGGCGTGTGAGTGTGTGTGTGTGTGTGTGTGTGCATAATTTATACGTGTTCCAGAAGTCCGGCCCAAACGTTTCCGCGGAAAATCAATGATTTCGATATCGATCCATGTCCGTAACATCATGAATATTATGATATTTTAATATACCGATTTACTGCGCTACATATGGGCTATGATTATAAATTTATATGCATTTTTTTTTTTTTTTAATTCCACTGTTTTAGTTTTTTGTAGTGTATTTAAATATGATAATTATACTCCTACGCATGGACCAGGAAGAGTTTTTCAATATTTAGTGTACTTGTTGCTGGTTCGAAATATTTTACTTATGAATCAAGCCCCAACTGGACTGTTTGAAATATGAATAATGTGATAAAGAGTATTCAGATATTAAATTTTATTTTTAATTATATTACAGAACTAAAAACTATGGCTTTATAATTTTAATAATGTCACTCGTTGTGTTCAATTATTTTTTTATGAACATAATATTATGTTATCGTGGATTGTTTTGAACTTTTATCGTTTTAATTTTTTTATTAGCTTTTAACAAAAAGTTATTAAAACTCAACTGTTACAAATGTTACAATAATATACTTTTAACTATTTATTAATCAAAATAGTCGTCGTTGCATTGTTCCAACAGACCATCTGTAATGCTATGTAAATGTGTATAATGTAAGTTGTACCGTGATTGTTATTCAACTGTTGAATTTCAATACTTTTAATAAATTATAATATTATATCATCGGATACACATATTTATTGTGTACGATGTATTATTATTTTTACGTTGAATTTTATTTATGCAGACAAAAACCAGGACTAAGTTATAATAATAAACCAAAAACATACGGCGCTCCAGCGGGGGCAGTAAATTAAAATAAAATATCCTGCATTTGGACATGAACACATGATATTTTTTGCTTTTCTAGACTTATAAAATTAGTTGCTAGTTGAAACAAAAATTGTGAAAATATTTTGTAGTTTAATTATAGGTAAGTACCAACAAAGATTATTTTTATTATTTTTTGAGAAAATTTCCCTATCATTTCCGTATTTGTTTATACATGAACTGACTGTGAATAAAAATTGAACAGATCTGAAATTGTAGGCCAACACAGACTTCTTCTACGATTTATGTGTTACCTAATTGGTTTTGGTAATAAATTATGACAACAAATTATGTTTGAAAATATTATGGCACAAACTAGGTACGATTATAAATAAAATTATAAAAATAATATCTTATTTAGGAAAGTCATAGTATCGTTTTAAATATATTTTAGATAGTTACTATCAAACCCATTTAAAAAAATGATTAAATCATATTCTATTCATAATGTAAACGTATTGAAATACGTTTTATAAATTATTAATATTGTTTTTTTGACCTATTTGCATTATTCCTTCTAGGGTGATCAGTTTTTAAAAATAAAAATGCTGCGCACAGTTTTATCTTAATTTCACTTTACCGACATCCTCTCTATAAAATGCATAGGTTTTATTGTTATGCAGTGCTAGTGCCGTTATATTCAATTTCTAACGGTGTTGAATGTTATTAACATTTTTCGTCAAAAGCTATAGGTATAATAAATATTTATTTTATAGTTTTAGAATGTAGCTATAATGTATAGAACGCAAAGGGAAATAAACCTACCCACGCCATTCGCATATTTTTCTACGATTCATAAATAATTGTTTATTAAATATGTTGAACAGAAATTTAACTAATAATAATTACCATATAAAAACAAGTAATAAATTGTCATTATATATTAGGTAAAACCTCCTTTTTAGAAGACACTTTCCAAGAACTAAATTATTGAAATAAATATTTAGACTTTTACTAATACTTTTTTAGGTAAGATATTCCTCTTTAAAATTATACAATAAATGTGGGAAAAAAAAATAAAAATATGCTAGGGATTAAGATAAACTTAGGTATAATAATACTTTCTTTTTAGATTAATATTTAATCAATTCAATATAGAATATAACTATTCAATAAAGTATACAGGTAATAATATAAGTAAAAACTATAATTGAAATTAGGTATAACAAAAATAACATTTTTTATTTTTGTTTATACCTAGGCACGTCAATTTATTGTTAAAGCTCTGCTTTAATTAAAAAAAAAAAAATCAATAAAATATCGCAAAAAAAATTGATAATTTTTACATTTCTATAAGAATTTTTAGGACATTAAAACACCATTGATGAGGCATAAACAGTATTGGATTTTTTGGTAAATGTAATTAAAATATAATTTTTATAAACCTATAAATACTTTTCGTGTGATATATGATTACAATGAAGTAAATTTAATTTTGTTTTTAACCCCATAATTTTCTTTTTGCTTGTTTTTGCACAATATTCAGGAAAAAATAATAACATTTTATAATTAAATAATTATTTAAAATACATTATAAAATATAATATGATTTAAAATTTGTTTATCTCTTAGTCTTTAGAAATTTATATACATTGCTATACTAAGCTAAGTGAATTACATAGATTTTTGTCACATAGCGGATTTTTGTTTTACAACAACATTTTGAATTAAATTATCTCACCCATTAAAATGCATAATTTTTAAACTATCAAAGGTGCCACAAATGATACGCGATATTGATTTCCTTTAAGATAAACAGGTAAGCTCACAATGATGTACAAAAATTTTTGTTTGAACAAAAATTCTATAACAGTTTGTTAACCCATTTGAATCAAAATATTGAATTTGTTAATTTCCACTGATTATGTTTAGTTGAACACAATAATGCGCAATATGACAATGTATCCATTTTTATACGTATTTTTAATTTTAAGTTTTATTACTGCAGGTTAAAATTCAAATCAAGTGGAAATGTCATAGTACATCAGCTATGCATAAATATTATACAATATTAAAATATTTTACACACAAAAAGCAACCCGACAACTGCAGTTTGCATTTTGCACTTATTGTTTTTTACAAGTTACGGTTTGTGTACCGTTATGTACAGACAACAGCCACGACGAAGAAAAGAAATTCTTTATTAATATACATGATAAAATAGTTTTTTTTTCACCTTATAGTTACTTATAAGCGATTTTCGTATTACAATGGATTAAGAAGATACATACAGAAACTCGTCATCATATGTAGAAATTCCTTGGTTGTATCTACTTATTTTTATAAGGATTTTTTTTGTGCACCTATACGTACGGTTTTAACTCAGCTTATACTATATGCCGGCCGTTAATAAGGTTATAGCGTAAATCATTTTATTTCTTAAATAACAATCGTGACATATAATACGCTGATGTATAGGTGCGTAGATTTAAATTTAATATATATTTAATTATACTACTGTAGTTCTTATTAATGCGTATTTATATGTTTATAAAAATAAAATATATTTTATAATCCACCTTTAAAAAAAAAAAAAAATACATCGATGACGCGTAGCAAATCGAATTCTGCAAACATGTTTTTTTTTTATAATATTTAATTCAGTATACGAGTCCATAGTTACGAATTAGGAATTATAAACGAAAATAATCACTCCGAGGCTAGAACGTTCATTAAAATACGATTATTTTATTATAATTACCTATTAGATTTAAATAATAGAGCTAGGATTCAACCATACACCACCCCTCGGCGTTGCTAATTCGACAATTATTGCCATATTGATTTAAGTCGTACATAATATTATATATTATACTGTCGTTCTATCGGTTACGTACCGCGTTTACAACGGTATGCATACAGTATTATAATACTCGTTCGCGATGCATTAACTCGTTCGGTTAATTTGTATGTTAATATTGTTATGATGACATTAGGGATAAAATAGTATATAGGTAGGTACCTATAATAATATATTATACTTCCCCGCTTCGCACACATACGGATGTGTGCACTTTCGCGTTATGAAACCATATACGTCGATGGATTTTTTTTTTTTAGTATTTTTTTTTACCGGTTTAAGGTCAACGGCGGTGAGTGGCAGCTAATGGACTTAAAAAAAAAAAAGATTTTACGAAACAAAACACCAAAAACAAAAACGTACTGTACATCAGCTGGGTTCCGGTCGAGTGTATACTATATATATATATTATATGTGTAAATTTATACACAAGTATATACATATATGTATGTATACATAAGTACCTATACAGTATTATACTATACGGTAACCGATCGAAACGGAAACGATTATTCAACGCTCGTGCGTGCGTGTGCGTATGGAAAAGACGACGAATGCGAATATAACTGTACATTGTTTTAGTAGGTGCCTATACGTATATAATATTATGCATATGCGGGTATAGAGTTATTGTATTGTTATTAACATTATTTTTGTATAATATACGAGTCGAACAACGGTGTTGGGTTTACGAAAAACAAAAACCGTTCTATTGTTTCACACGCAGTCCGTGATATATTATGTATAGTGTTTCGAATACGTATAACATATTTGTGAGTAATTAATAGAAATTTATCATTTACAACCCCGAGGCGACCGGAGTGCTGCAATAAGTGATTTTTCCAAATGGTTTCCGCAACAAAAAATGAAACGAGTGGGGCATAAATATTATTGTTTGTAATTATTGTAAATGCATAGAACAATACTTATTAATTAAGAGTCTTTTTTTAATTTATTTAAGTACTCCGGGTCGAGTTTTTTGAAAAATATAAATGTCAGGTAGGTATATAATGTATAATTATAAAGATCACTTGGTATTACCTTGGCTTCTGAATGGATTTTTGTAATTAAATTCTTAAGTTTCCAACCTACAAAAAAATAAATAAACAATGTCATGACATTTTACTGTAAACATTGAAGAAAAACAATGTTCCCCGCCATGGTATAATCACATAACACTATACGCTATAAGTACGCTAAGTAATTATATTACGAAACACTGCAGTCTCCTAATGCGCGTATAATAAATAACACGAGTAATTTTTTAAATGACCTCACCACTGAATTTGGTGCAAGAAAACAACATCGATAAATATTATGTTATTATTTATTAGTCATCATGTATCGTGTAATATATTATATAAGTGACAAGTTGCATTTAAATTGATTATACTCGTAATGTAGTGAACAAAACCCAATTAATATTGGGCCTACCTATACAAAAACAGAATTTAATTTTTAGTAACTTGCTTAATGACTTTCCCGGTTTAATCATTCAATATGACCAATCGCATCACATGGGTTTTATTAAAATTTAAAGCATTAATTATTTATTATTATACAGACCGATAAAGAATAACTGCCGAAATAAAGTTTAATACGCAATCATCATGATCCAATATTTTTAATTTATGGGTTGTGTTTTTATTCATCTTACGATTCTTTTACTTTTTTTTATTTCTCGTGCTATGATAAAACGATGATTAATAGCCGAACAACCGAACGGACACAAGCGATATTCTAATAATATGTTCAAACATTTTTTACCTATTATAATTAAGTGGACCTACCTAAGTGGGCAGAGTAAGTATCTTTACAGAGTATTAGAACTTGAGATATTTTGGATTGAAATTCACTAAATATATGTATAGATGAACACTGCTGGTGCTTAAAGTGTAGGTACTAGAAATCACAAATAAAATACATAGTCAGTAGCATGAATAGTATACAATGTAATGTGTCAATCTAACGTCTAACCTAACTGTATCTAACTTATGCTGATATTATATTATTATTATGTCTTCGCGAAACTGGTATAGGCGTATTATATCTATTGATCGCTATTGTTTGATTACTGGAAAATGTGATGGAGAAACGTCGGGTCATCGCTGACGAAACTTTAATACCCCGTCATGTGTAATCAAAACGGATCTACTTAGTTCCTATTACCTACGTTTATGATTACGTATACGAACGAATGGAAATTTTACGACGTAGCTGTACAGTGTCACTTCCGTAACTCGAATAATATTAAGGAAGAAAAACATTCAAGTCAAGAAACGTTTCAAGGTGATGAAGATTTAAAAAAAAAACATTAGCTTAATTAATGTATCGTAATATAATATATCATACAGTTTTAATCACATCGTCAATATACGTCATATTAAAAACGACATTAAACACAATTAAGTATACCTATTCACACGCAATACATTTCCTTTTTTTTTTTTTAAACGGTAATTAAATAAAAATTTTCCTAAATAGGTGATTACAAAAAGTGATTATACATCATTACTCATTAATACTCAGTGTCTATTTGATAAACACACTATATCCGCATCAATAAATCGATCGCACGTTTTTTTTTAAATTTATCCTATAATATCATCGTCTAGATTCTATATTTTACATTTAGAGAACCAAAAATTCCCGTTTTATAGCCAATCGATATGGCTATCCTCAGTCCTCAGATTATAAATGTAACCTGAAAAACCCAAAATGGAAAGATTTCGTGACTAGCGAAATATTTGATCTACTTTAGTGACCAAAGTCACATATTGCAACGTTTGTATGTAGGTAACTCTGTTATCATAAAAGGAAATTGTCTGATAATCGGTAATATATATAGGTATGTGTTGTAGATTTGTGCTACGAATCAAAGAAGTATTTTGGTCTGATCGAGTCTGTTGCAATGTCGCAAGGATTATCCATAAGTACACGCGTCATAACATATATTTAGTTGCTTTCTCGGTCGATATTCCCATCGACGATAATAATAATAACCTTCCAATTATTTGGTGACCTTCTTAAAATGCACTTGCGCACACCGAACCGCGACCGGGTGAATCATGTTATTCTCGTTTGGGTGACTGCCATAAAATATTATAATATAAGGTACACACGCGATGCGTATGTACAATACGTGATTCATTATTGAATGGCCTACAAGGATTTTACCATTAATCATATATCGATAATATAATAGTGAGTAAAAAACGGTCGATTATTTATTATAATATTACAGCGACACACGTCGTCGTCATTTTACCGCGGCGGAAGCGGGTTACATGCCGATTACGGTCCATCACCATATACCATGATGGTTAAATATTGAAAAAATCCTAGTGTCATCGAGCGAAGAGCTGCACATCCGTGTCGTGCAATGATTTTCGACATTATTATGTACAGGATATTACGGTGCCATTATCCCGCGACGAGACGTCGACTAGCCGATAGTCGCCGTGCACGACCCACATGGATTATCCTCACCGACGATGGCCCGACGTCCGCAGCCTGCTGTATTAAGTAGGTTTTAGAAAATGCGTATTGTAAACGTATACCTACACCGTATAGATAAATATTTCTCATATTATATACACGCGTATAAGGCTATGTATTACTGCGTGTGTTTTATGTACAGTATATTATATATATTGAGTATATAATATTATATATTGCGTACAGGTTATATAGGTACGCGTGTAAGCATACAACGAATTATCACCGATGACGACTATATATATATATTATTATTATTATTCAAATCTATGGTTGGCGTTTTAGCTGTCGCTCTAATGGAAACGTTAATGGCCGAGTGAAACAGTACCGAGTCCGTGCGATCGACGATGTATACTATAGACGAGTATAATATGTTCGAGGAAGCAATCTGCGTATGCATTATTATAATGACGATATACGTTTAATATATTATGTGCTGCACTAATTGTACATATTATAAACATCACCCATCGGTACGAAAACGATTTGCATCCGTCAGCGGTAGACAACGATAAATAGTAACACATATAGGCATATAACTGGGGTGTGTGTGTGCGTGTAAATTGGCGAGATTATAAAATATATATACTCTCGACGAAAACGTTTCGATATCGAAACCGTATAATTATATAATATAACATTGTTTTCAACCTATATATATATATTATACTATTTTTAAAGCGACCAATTATACTGTCAAGACTTTAGAGTAGAACATGCATTTTAACATAATATTATATATGTATTATTGTTGTTGTATTATATTATACTTGCAGGATAACCGCCATAATATAAAGTATAACACGCGCATTACCATATATACCGGTGACGCATCAACGTTTGTTATAATATATTATGCGGCTGATATTATTTTATTGAAATTCTTTTGCCGCCGTTACAGCATATTACGTTGTATACACACAATATTATTCTTGCAGGCTTAAGTATAAACTAGTAATTTATATACGGCTTAAAAACAGCGTGAACCTAGTTTTATTGATCTTTGTGTTCTAGATTACATTACAACGACGTGCGTTGCAGAGCTCGCATCGGTGATGACATATATAATACGCGTATACAGTGCAGCGGTCGTTAAAGTCTTAGATGAGTCGAACAAAAACGGTATAATATTATGTTCATAAATTGTAACAAAATTGGGAAATTGCTGTCTACATTATTAGATATAGAAATATAAAAATTCAAAGAATTTCATAGTTAAATGAATTGCTTACTGAAAATAGTTGATAATACAATGTGCAATGTGCATTGTGTTATTAATTTATTATATATTATATTATAGGTATTTAATATTATTATTATTATCGTAAAATATTAATAAATTTAAAGTATTATAATTTAAAATTTCTTCATATTATGTTAATCTTATAAATGTAATTTATAAAAAATACAATATTAAAACTTGAGTTATATTTTCTCTGGACTTGATAATTATTCAAAAGTCAAATGAACTATATGCGTGTATGCTGTGAATTGATTAGATGAATACATTTCTTTAAATATATATACATTAACATATTATTACTATAGTTAAATTATTGTTCATGCAATTTAATGCGCAGTATAGCTGTAATTTATGTATTAATGCATTATAATTTATAGCATAATACATTATGTTATAGGTATATCTAATATTCTCTGCACAATATTCACTGAAGTGATGCACTAGACTAGCATATGTTGACATTCGTTGAAATTGTTTTGATTGAATTTTATTTTTTAATGTAATGCGAATGCTGCTGCAATCTAAATATTCAAAAATATAAAAATAACATAATCAGTTTCATTTCAGAGCTTATTAGCTTTTATAAAAATTGAAGTGCTGAAATATATACACTAAAATAAATGTTGATTTAAGCGTTTATATAGAAAAAATATTAAAAATACGATAAGAAAATTTCTCGGGACTTGATTCTGTATATGTCTGAGACGTGCGTCGCCACTTCAAATTATCCACGTGAGCGGATTAAGCCAATTAAATCTTACACGAATCTTAAACCTTTCAAGTCATATACACGTGAAATATATAGGTATATAATGAAGTCGTTATTTATCTGGCACGTATTCTTAATTTGTAGAAATTGTCGAGAAAGAACATAATAGGAAACACGCTGCAGAAGTATAACTCGATTGCTGCAGTATAATATAATGTTATATTATGCGGCGCGACGCGGCTTATCATTTATTGTAATACATTTATGGATCGTCAAAATAATTTAAATTTCTTTAAAAGCGGTAAATCTAGTTTTATGATACTATAATATCAGCTCGAGTGTTATTTTTACAATTGTTGGTTCAACGAAAAATTAAATAATTTAAAAGTCTGCAAGAACGGAAAATTATAAACCAAATCGTATAGCCTTTATCTATTTACAACATAAGCTGCTATTAATTATTTTTGCTATTATTATTTTGAGACCTGGTCCAACATCGAACCATTTTACACTATCTAAATCGTTTATCGATACAGAAAAGCCAATCATAAAAATATTCTTTAAAATTAAAAGTTTGTGTCAAATAATAATTGTGTTTAACTATATAAGTTTATTATTGGTGGTACTTATATTTCATATGAAAACATTGCAGTATAACCATTATTATCATATAATATATCGTAGTACAAACGGTCGGTAAAAACTATCCGATTATTTTTTATAGTATTCATTTCGAATAATATGGATAAGATATAATTATCAATCAACTTAAGAAATAATTGGAAACAATCATATATATATATATATATATTCGTATACATGCGCATACTTTCGTGTAAAATAAGTTTATCCAGCCCTCGCAGGTACATAATATTATAATAAAATGTGTATAATGCGTATATTGATAATTTGATCATAGAATGTGTGTGGATAACGAACGCGGATCACGACCAACATAATGCAGATCATGGAGCGTTCTAAACTCTACCTATATAACTACGCGTGACGTAGTTAGGTTACGATGCGTACCTTAAACCCTGCAGTAACGCCATTAACGCTGCAAATCACAAAACCGCGCTGCACAATATATCGTATATCACACGATACTCGCCTTATACGATTTGACTTTTCAAACCCGAAAGGACCTAATGTAGGTGCTTATGTTTAGTGTACTGCAGTGTATTTATATACCTAAAAGTGTAATATGCAAATCCGCGTGTTGTGAGGAAAACGATTCGTAGATGATTTATATGATATATGAAATATTATCTCTGCGAGTAATGCAGCTGCATGTGTATAGTATAATTTATATTATAATAATATACGGTACGTGAATAATATATCATAAAGAGTTCGGGTGAGAGGCCGTCATCGGAATTTTTTCCGAGCGATATTTTAACATCGTTTACGTAACCCGAACTCGTCCGGGTCATCGCGCGGCGCGGAGGAAAATCCTACGAGCCGCCGTGTTATAGGACTGGGAAACGGAAAACACGACGCGAGTCACCGCCGTCGACCGTCGCGCGGGGTCGTGATGAATTCAATATCATATTATCATTATTACACCACCACCCGAAATGTGCACGCGTCGAACACGTTACGCACGCGTTGCGGGCAGGTACCACGAAGTAGGTACAACTCGCGCACAGGTATATCACTGTCGAGAGAGAAAGCCGCGGCAGCAACGGATCCCATTCGTTCTAATGTATGCGTGGACACCGCTGCCCGTATGCAATATATACATAGATAAAGTATGGTATGTATAGCTTTGTGCGCGCATACCTCTACGAGGTTTTTTTTTTTTTTATTATCTTCCGGTAATGATTTTTTCCATCTTCATATCGTTTTCCCCGAGCGCGCATATTCTGATTTATCGTCCGAGACCAACGGGGGACCCACTGCCCCTCGTCCGCCGCGGTATATCTATCTATAATAAATTATTCCGGGTTACCTAACCGGGTTGTCGCGGCTACCGGGCGCGAACGAACGTATAATATCATATAAAAATATTATAGCGCCGTCCAGTTTATATCCCTATACAGCATATATACATGTACCTATAACCCATAGCTATATCCTGCCGCAGTAACGATAATACCGAGCGTTTATAAAATTAATATAATATTATAAACACTCCTCGCACAAACGACCGACTACTACGTCTTCGGTTCCTTCTCATCTTGATGTTATTATACTATTTACTGTGTACACTTAATGCATTAGTCATATTATATAGCTCGCAGCCGTATTATATATACAGCGTATACGATCGTAAAATATGTGTATATCGTTTTTATTTTATTTTTTTTTTTTTTTTTTAATACACTAGTGGGCCGCCGGCTGGGGATGGCGCGATGCACGTGTTATTATTACGAAGAGCTGCACGTGGTGAGCTCGTAAAGTTCGTCCGAATCGTAGTCGAATGTTGTTGCGCTTCGAGTTATTTTTGAAAACACGAATTTGGAGCTGATTTAGAGTTGAGTAGTCGTTGATACCGCTTTTTCGTGGGAGTTCGTATAGACGGCGGAGACAGGACTGCGCATATTATGCGCGGTGTTTACATATGGTTGGTATAACATGCGATTGGTATATATACATTATACGCACTACTACACGCAGGAGAAAAAAAACTATTGAACTATTTAGGTATTATAATCGAACCGTGCGAAATATATTATAAAGTAATTAAAACATGATATTATGTGCATATATTGTACCTGCTATTATTTTTTAAAACATAAAATTCTACCGCTAGAAAAGCAATACCGTTATCATTGTACGAGTTATTGTTAACTTTTAGTTCCGGTATAACACGTTCGCGCGGCCCTGACGGTAATTTTTTCGGAGAACCTATACCGGGGCGGTTTATATACAATTTGAAAAAAAAAATTAAATAATTTTCAAATCGATTATGTCACTCCGTTACGGTGCGCGCGGAATGAGTTATGAGAGTAAATTATTAAGTGTTAAAGGTGCCGGAGCGCACTTCAAACGTCAATCACTTGTTGTAATATCGATATTGTTCGGTATATTATAATTTGCCGGTCACCTATATGTATATGTATATATATACACCAATAACGGCCTATAATCTTGTAATGTGTAAGAATTTGACAACCAGTCGACCTCCAACTTAGTCGTGACACTTATTCGGGGACAAATTGCGGTGTAGCGTTCTGAAGATGACTCATATAACATTAAATGTTCTATATATTCATTATTTTCATACTACGACTACACAAGTACGCAGCTGTATAGTATTTACTCTAAATACAAAACACTTTAATAGTAAAAGTTAATATTCTCTTGTTGCATAATATATTAATACTCCGCTTTAGAAAATAAACTTTATGGTAATATACATCCTATATATGTAATAGTCCTATATACTATTATAGGTAGTATAATTAATGCAACGATTTATCAATAATATATCTAGAAAATAATATTACTGTATACATATAATATAGTAGTTGTACACATCTATATACACTTCGGTAATATATTCAATACGTACGAAAAAATATTACCGCAAATCATATCTATTTTATCAAAAATATTATTATTTTAAACACATAGGTATTCAACAAATAGCAAAATAATAAATATGTTTTAAACTTATGTAATTTTATTGTATGGGGTTTTTTCCCCCGAATAATAATAAGAAGAGTTTTGAAATATCTTTGAACTTTTTATTATAATAGTTACAATTATATAAACACGTACAACAGCTATATAATAAACCACACGGTTATCTTCGGACTTTTAACGAGATATTTAAATATATTTTATTTACGCGTATTTCCCGCTGTTTTGTGTTTTTCGAAATGAAATGCATATTATTGCATATTATATTATGTTTGTGTATCTAGTTATTTTTTTTATGGGTCACACGAATATGATTATTTTGATCATTTTTACGAACGTAGCAAGTTTATTGTCCAGCGCGTCGTAACAGAGTGATGTCGTTTTGGATTCACACACGCATAAATAAATTATATTTTCGTTTGTTCGTTATAATACGTGTGGTGTGATGACATATGCATTTATATATTATACCAGCAGGAAGTTATTACAGTGTTTCGGTCGTAAAGAACTTCGTATAATATTCATATGCGGGTTTTTTGAATTTCATTAAAACAAGATTTAAACTATATTTTAATACTTAGGTACTGACAGACGTTATGTTTTTGCAGACAAACTTAAGTCGCTGTATTTTCTCTAAATGACCTTTATATAGACAATGTACAAATGTAATAATAATAATAATAATAATAATAATATGTACTTTCATGACATTGTGCCTATGATCTTTGCGAATAGACAATCTAAAAAGTAGTTCGAGATTTCATAATTCATTGCCACGGTCAACTGCTGTACATAAGCGGGCGGTACTGATTTTTCGATCAAATCAATAATATTATTAGCAAACATAATATTTTTTTTTATAGTATATATATATATATATATAATAACATTATATAATACGACACGTGTTGAGTGTAGACGGCATACAATATTGTTTCACAAACGCTTCGGGCCGGGTCGCAGTACAATGTCTAATCAAACTGTAATATTAATAATAATAATTATTATTATATTATGTGGTTCAATGCCAAAGCCTGCGACGACGCCGACGCGAACCTATCGTAAATATCTATAGATTAATGTATCATTAAATTTCGTTGAATTTAAACTATTTAGCACGATACGATTTAAATATTTATCAACATAAAATCAGACCGATACTGATAAGACTAACTGGAGTCTGTCAGTGTAGTATAGATTTTTTATGTTTTCATTCAATAAACTATAATAGGTACACACTAACGAGTACATTTTTTTTTAAGTATGGAAACGTGAATCCAAATATAAAGTATAGGTATGAGAAATTTAGGTACAATTGCCGATTCTGCTTTCTACTTGGGTCCTCGTTCTCGCCGTAGCCATACCCTTGTGACTATCTAATCCAACCGATCATATACCAAGCTTAATGTTACTTAACCCGTAAAATGAGATGCAGGCAAGTCAGTGTTTTCAAAAACTATTTTAATTAAAAGTCATTCGTTCTCCGAAAGTAGCATATTAAAAATAATATATTTTACAGATACACATATGAAGAATGTTTATGAAAGAACTACGACACATATTTTGTACAGAGCGCGTTCCTCTAAGTCTACTGCTTAAGATATATAATTATGGGAACGTTAAGTCATAATTGCAGTAAAGCAGGTACAATAATGATTTCCATACGGTAGGTATTCTTTCCATACCTACTTAGCACCTATAATTTTTTGCATCGAAGTAATAATATCATCATAATTATTATTATTTATTATATCTTGTATAATATACAGAATTATTCCCTAAGCATGTGCACATCTATATTTTAAATTAAAAATTATTTTTTTCGAATTCTTACGACTTTTGTACCACTTAAATAGTGTTATAAAGAATTTGGTTTTTCAAACAAAAACCCTCTTTTTACTGTAAATTATTTAGTGAATAATTTTTTTGAAAATTTTGATGTAGGCAGGTAGGGAAAAATTCAAATAAGTATAGTTTTTCAGTTATTGAAATGTTATACTTAGGATAATAATTCTTTAAAATGGATTTGCAAAAATATAAAAATATGTAAAACTTTATCTATAATGTTCATTATTCATTACATTTTCACAAACCATATGACAGATTATAATATTTAATTATTAAAATGTTCATCTCATCATTACTCCTATATTTTCCAAGCATCACATTATCATGGCGATTTTATAGTGTCTTTAGTGAACTATGTTTATTAACTCAAAAACTGATCGTTCTAATTTTTTTCATCGTTCAAAATTTTCTACTGAATCATTTACAGTATAAAAGGAAGGATCTCATTTGAAAAATAGAAGTTTGTATATCCACGCAGGACGCTCATCCTTTTTAGTATAGTAAAGTCTCGAGAATTTTTAAATATGCTCTTTAATAGTATATTTATTTAAAAATTCTAAGTCAGATTTTTAAAAAACTGCATTATTGAAAAAAATCAAGGATGGGCGTGTTTGTGCTTATAGTGAATTACTCTGTATATCGTGAGTTTCGTATACATCGATCGATGACATTATTACGTTTCGGCAGCCGTAGAAATCACCGACTTGACAGAATCGCCATAATACATACAACTGGCGGTATAATATAGTAATACCGGCTCTATGTATTACCTGCCTATATATATTCGTTTACGTGTATAATGTAAGTGCCTCTTGTGTACCGTCCTTGGATACGTGGGCCTATATAATTGTCGTCGTTTACTTACGTCGACAAAAATAATGATTACACTATAATTATACCTATACGTGATGCCGAGTCGATTATTTGGCACGCCCGATCCTTGTTAACTAGTATTGTACGTACATAGATAGGTACGATGTAAAGCTAAACGTCGTATTATCATTATAGCCATTATCCACATCGTCAGTCGACACCACGACGAACGACTTTAACGGTGTGGGATGTTTGAACATTTTAAATTGTTTGCCGAAATGTATTCGCCCTTGCTATACGATCTTCAATCGCGAAACATACACTATCTCTTATTGCTACGAACGCAAATTATAACCGTCTAAGTCTTATCAACCACGATTGATAAGAGAAGTTTGTTTTTTTTTTTTTTTACTTAGAATATTTGATCAGCAAATACGATTATCTCGATGTGCAGTGCAGGATTTCGACACTCGAAACAAGCGATATCTTCGTGATATCTCTAAACCTCAATCAATGTGCAGGTGGTGATGATAAACATTTTGTTTAATACAACGTATTCATTCTACGTTTCTTATTAATCGAATTTTGTTTTTTTTTTACACATTCACAATATTTTTTAAATTATATTTTGTACTAAATCAACAGTTTTATTATTACATATTCAACGTTCAACTATAAAATAAAATAACTCTCAAGTTGGGAGGGGTTGAAAAAAAAACCGAAGACGGTAGATATGGGTCAGTGAAATGTTTATTTTGGAAGTCTGAGGCAATAATAGCTATACAACGGATAATAAACCTACAAAATATTATTACGATTTTTGACGATACCGCGAAGACGTGATGCACGTGGGAGTGATAGAGAAGCGTGTACATAATATAATGGGAATTAATGTTACCTGAGGAGTGAGTCAATAGACATAACGAACAAATGTTATCATATTTATTATAATAATAACATATAAGTGCCCAAAATCTTAGAATATAATGTATTTAATATCGTATATTATAATATAGCTGCCGAGATTGCAAATAATGATTCACGCACGTCAGACCGTTTACGGTTTGCGGTCGTCGCGTTTAAGTCGCACGCGTAGTGCACGGCGCGTAATAGGCGACTTGTAAATAACAATAATAATAATAATATGTACCTATTATCTTCGTATTATGAAAAAAATAATAGGTAATATTATGTTGTGTAGTTACTAGTTACATAACAAATAATAATAATACGATAACGGTCACGGCGCGGCGCGAAAACGGACTCGGCACGCGCTCAAAAATACCGTCCATCGGTGGTCAGAGGTTTTCATTATGATTTTTCTTTATATTTCCATTTTACAGTTATCACTCGCTACGGACAAAATATTATTAGCTAGACGTGTTCACGATCATCATACCGTAAGCTGCAGCTCAAGTCCAGGTGGGCGGTTTTCGTAAACGGCGGGTTTACCACGATTTGTCCGGGGGTCGTACATGTGTGTGTAAATAGTGTGGACCACGATATAATATAATAATATTATTAACTTCCGTGTTGTCGAGTCACATGAACAGTACATAATAATAATATGTATTATATATATAGGTTGGCGTGCGCGATTAACGTGCGTTTTATTTTTCCAGTCGTGACACTCGTCGCAATTTCATCGCCGTTTTCTATTATCATTAATAATGTTATTTTTTTTTTTCGCTAATTTTATTCGACCGTACACACATAACAGGTGCCTACCTATATGGCTACGCGCGTTCCGTCTCTTTCGCGGAAACACCCTTCAAAGCGCAATCTCGTAACATTATATTATTATATTATATATATATATATATATATTGTACAATGTTATGTACTCATGCGCGTGCGCTCGAACGTTTCCTATTAAAAATGAAATAAAAATCACACAGCTGCACATTATTATAATAATACTAATATAATATTTTACTATTATGACGACGCGGACAAAATCGCTTAGTCGCGTGATCGCAGAAAGTACATCGAGCTGTGTATTTTTTTATTTATTTTTTTTTTGTCTCTATTCGACAAAGAGACTATACTGCGCAGACAAGCGTCAGCTGTTATTACGTGACGACGTATATATATATGTATAATGCTATGGTATGTGTTGTGCACTTGTATGTATACTTACACACATATAAATATAACATGTAAGTGTGTGTGTGTGTGTGTTTTTTTCGTGTGAATTATTCAATATTTAATAATAATATTATTACATAGCGGGGGCGGGGGCTGTATATACTGATAAAAACATCGAAGAACAATCCATTTCTGTGAATCGCTTGCGTATACGATATGATTGTTCTTGGCTTAATTTTCTTTACATTATCAGTGTTGTTCATTAAAAATATTATAATTATTATTATTTGATGAAACAATGTTCGTAATTTCTACTATCATACAGGTGGTCAGTTGGTTAGTTAGAATCTTTATGATAACTGATAAGTGATAAAATATCAAAAGTTAAAAACTTGTTTTAAACTATCAAAAAATACTACCGATATTAACCAGTTCCAGCAGAATTATTATACAATGATGATTCAAAAAATAATAGTTATAACAAATCCAAACATTGTAAAGCTTTTAAATGGAAATATGCCTTTATCAATCATACGTTTGTATCGATGATCGATAAAATACAATTATTTTAATTGATGATACGTGTGCGAGGTAATGTGTTGTATATTTTTTTAAACTTTTGGCTATTTATAATATATATAGTAATATATGTATAATAAATTATAAGATATAAATTGTAAAAAACTTGTAATATGATCGTATAAACATGAAATTTGACTTGATGGTTAAAACATCTCTTACATACATATTACATATACAAGACACGAAAAATATTAATATAAAAAAAAAATAAATAACATAGTTTTGGGGAAAAAATGTTAAATAAACTATGTAAGTACCTATACGACTATGTAGTAAAGGTATTGTAGTCGACCGCTCATTATTCACGGGACACAAGTATATTGTGATGATTTATGAGAATATATGCTATCATTTTGTACGAGCACAACAAGAAACAACTTTTATATTCTACTTTATTCGTTACAATATCTTGTAAAATAGTCAATATTATTATATTGTGGTATTCATTGTTATTTTCAGTTTTCGAACAACGCGTTTGGAGTGAATAGAATCGTCCCCACTAAATAGGCGAAGTTCCGATATTATATACGACGATATGAATTCAGATGTGGTATATTGTATATTATATAATAGACTATATTGCCATCGCAAAAATGTTTTTTTTTTTTCAAACAATACAAAATATGATAAAACAACAGAAATGATATTATAGTCGTTATACATATATTATTATATGTTATATTTTCATACTAGAAACCACGTCGTTTCCCATTTCCTCGAAACAAATGAGTTACAACAATATAATTTAATAATACTCGTACCAATATAATATAATGGCTACACGACAAAATTGTCTCACAGCGCGAGGTCGGTTCTCGTCATAAGTGCAGATTTTTTTTCACACGGAAGTTATAATATTATATATACATATATAGAATATAGATATTATACATATTTTAACAAATATCTGTTATACCTATAAGGTACAATATGCACAAACGGCTTATAAGCAGATATTACACTGCTGCAGCAGTCACAAATGTTGTCATCGACTCGTTAAACGCGGAGGAGTGCCGCGGGAAAGTTTGTTCTCGCTGAAAATATCTGTTTTTCTCGTAAAAACCGAATGAAAAACAATAAAGAGTTTATTAGCTATGTCTGTGGCAGTATAATATTATATAACAACGTTCTTCGCGCGACCGTTGCCCCCGTGGAATAATACGGTTTTATAGAAATAATACACAATAATATAATATGCTGCTGCAGCCAACTACTAGTTCTCTCGAGGCAATAGAGTTCCATCGGCGTAGATAAAACTACCTATAGCAAAGTTAATAGCTGCAGGTACATACTTCGGTGGGTTCGTATAATAATACGAGCTAGCGTTGTACTTGGATATACGCGGCAGCGGTACGGCAAATTGGTAAATAATATAATAATACCTACACACACGTGGTATACGCGCGGTATGTGGTAAGCGTTGGACAAAAGACGTGTATTACGAGAGTAGCAACCGGTTTTCCTCCGTATAATCGTAATTATATATATATAATACGTATTATATATTGTTGCGGTTTGCAAGACGGTAGTCGAAGATGCTTTTTTATTATTTGCAAATTTATACAAAGTATTGAATCGTCGTCAATGTCGTGGTTGTGCGGTCATCGATTACCAAATAGAATATTATCGTAGTATCGATTAGGAAGTTTTTTATAAGTATAGTTTGATCCACTTGGTATTATACTAGGTAACCAGAAATGCAAAAATCGCCTCAACGGACGTCTATGTCTCTATGATATTGTAATTTCGATTTTTCGTCATATTGTTACATGGTCGTTAAAGATTTTCTCAAGATACTGAGTACTACTTTTAACAATTTCACTAATGCATTTTTAATGACCGTATCCATGGTCTGTGCTTGATTTTAAATTTATGGATATCCTGGCTAGATTATATTCTTTTTTTGGTGGTTACTGATTTCTACTCAATTCGCCAAAACTATAAGATACACAACCACGATTTTATGTTTTTATAATACCATATAAATATTACATTGTTTTAAATTAATAATAACAATAAAAAAAGAATATTTTATCGATCTTATACTATGAAATTGTTCAAGTGTTTTTGTTTTAAAATTGTTTTACGTATAATTTCCCTAATAGGAATTTACTCATTAGTCATTTTAAAACCAATTGAGTCTATCATCCCGTTCATAATATTATATGCAATTTAAGACATTCAGTTCAGAGTGATACACTGTTACTATATAGTAGTATAGTACAGTATATAGTAATGTATAATATTATATACCTTGTTTCCAAAATGTTGATAAATAATATAATATAATGTATACATCATCATAATATTAAAGGAAAGCCGTAAAGGTAAAAGTATTATTCACATAATAGTATTGTTTAATATTTTAAAATCGTTTACAAAACAAACATTGTTGCATTAGAATCACGAAGTCAGTTAAATACATTTTAAATCGGTATCTGGATCAGATGAAGCATGCACCCATGTCCCATACCGACCATAAATATATTGTGAAATAAAGTTATATGTATTTACAATTTACATTGCATATTATGAAACAATATATTTACTTGGTGAGTAATTAACATGGAAAAACATTAGATACATTTTCTTACCTTCTGAAGAAAAATTATAAATGCGTTTGATGTGAAGAATTCATCTCATGTTTTTGCACTATACCTACTATAATCTTTTAATGAGAAAAAAATAGATTTAGAAATAGGAACAGATAAAAATATTATTGTGTAGAGTACTTTGTACAGTTGTATTTATTTATTTGTTTGTTTAATGCGCATATACACTGCACATAAATGCGTATAATACAAGCATAATAATTATCAGTTGTATTATAGGTATTTCACTATAATAACAGTATAACCGTTAAACCATTAATCAATAATTATTTTTCAAGTATGCTTTTCCAAATTTCAATAATTGTATATATTTTATAACAATATAATATGATTATTAAAATATATTTCTGTTAAAAAATATAATACATTTTGATACTTAATACCGCATTTGCTTTTTTTTTAACCCCACAATAAACTCGAAATATATTTTATTCTAATGTTATTATTATTAGTATATTCCTAGGCATTTATAAAACCGGAACTTGCAGTAAAGTATTCGGTATGTAAACTTGAGTAATACTAATTTTTATAGTTGTAATAATTATATATTCGTACTTCGTTATAAATCCATTGTTTGAGAAATAGGTAAAGAAGAATATTTGTATACAAATACAATCATTTTACATAATACGACCACAGTAACGAACAAAAGTATAACGGAAACAATATTTGTATCTACACTTTGTATAACATATAATATAATAACGTAACGTACAGTTAACTCGACGGTGGTGATTAATTTAAAGTTGCTGATAAATTTTATTAATATTTTAGTATAATGATTTATTGAAAAAAAATTAATATTTATGTAAAACCTATATTATATGATCCTGATCATAATCAATTATTTTAGTCGTGATTTTTTCTTTTTTCGTGTTATATATTACAAACCTTCGATTTTATATACGCGCAATATAGCGCATTAAAGACATAATAAATAATACCTAAATATATATATTTATATTTAATATATTATATTGTAATAATTTCAGTGGTATTATATCATACACGATACACTAAGTGACTTACAAAGATTTAATCAGTATTCATGGAAAAACTAAATGAATTTTTAAAGAAAATCCAAATATTTTTCAATCGAAATGTTATAGCTAAGTTAAAAAAAAACCACGGAATGTAGAATTGGTTTTCAAATAATCTCTCCTGCTTTATAAATCTATGTGCAGTGGTGCAGTGTTTGTCTCGACATTATTTGAGTGTATTATCTATGTAAGAATAATAAAATAACATGAAATATGATAATGAAGTTTTTTTTTAAATTTAATTTTAGATAGATAATATTATACATACATATCATAATAATTATATATATTAAACAATCTGCAAATAATTATTTTACAATAAATAAAAAGGTGGGTTACCTATACTAATCAGCTAGAGTATTGAGTGTAGGAACCATATGTCTATTTATAGAACCACGTGGAGTTTATTTTAGCCGTTTAAAACGTCACGACGCCAATTCGTTTTAAACGCATCTTATGGGGTTGTCTAGGGAATAAGTCTGATTCATAAATCAGAATATTGTGGTGCACATGGTTAAATTGAAGATACACCAAAATAACATGACGTGTATATCTACGCATCGAGTTTGAAAAAAAAAAAATCCAAAATCAATGTTTAGAATAATGGTAGCAACTCCCCGGACCAAGAAGTATTATTATGTAGGTGTGCATTTCGTGATGGTCTGAAATTATCAAAATAGTAATAACCGTTAAGCTCATTACAGCGATGAGACGTGCCAGTTGATTTGTAAAGCTACTACGAAGATTACTTGTTCCTATTATACACGCACAGCGTTCATAAAAAGCGTACAATATAAAAACGTTGGCGTAAGTATACGTTATACATACCTATATATTATATTTAAGGTGATTTAGTAGGCGAAGTATGATCGTTTTATTCTTGAAAAAAAAATTGTCAATCCATAACGGTAAGCTTCTTTTATTCGGAATACGCTTACATTATCTGGTACAAAAATATTATTGTAATAACCTGTTGTCGGTTTTTTTATCGTCATTTATTTTTATTTTTATTTATTTTTTTTATATTGTAACGAGAAGGTCCATTAATGGATTAGCGAACTGAGGGAATAGCTAAGAACTTAAATACACGGCTGTTCAAAATATAAATATGATGTGCCCGTCAAAACGTATTGAGTAACAAATTAAAACCGCCGTACGTGTTATAAGACAGGTATACTATCGTGATAAAACGCCGACAACGACACCGAAACGGTTTTCATATGTCCATCTTACAATCAATGTAAATATAATGACGTGTCAATATTATAATATTGTGTATGTAAATAAAATATGTTAAGCAAATGAATAAATACATTTTAAATTTTTATAGAAATAAGAAGACAGGATACTAAAGCCAAGAATATTATTAAGTACGTTGTTAGTTAAATAAATTCTTCTGTATATGCTGTGATATATCATTTTATTATTGCACAGTGTTACTTATGGTCCATAGTTATGCACAACGTGTAAACATGAACGATTTAATGTATTAATCTTTTTAATAGGTAGTATGAATTAACAAAATATTATCAAGAAATTATGTAAATCTATCATGACCTAACATGCGCTACACATCCATTTTTTAGATAGGCCGTGGTCATAAACTCAAGAATAATTTAACATGAAATTGTTTTAAAAAGTTTTATTAAACATAGTTCATTTATGTGTTAATAAAACAATGGAAATTGATCTCCTACGGTGCATAGAAAATATCTCAAAATTATTAAGAATTTCAAAAATATATAATTTCTAGGATATTTAAAATTATTACCATATTATCATGTGTTCTAAACTTTATTAATTTTCAAACATTATAAAATTATTTGAAGGATTTTGAAAAGAAAATATACATACATTTTTTTATAATTATTCAGGTATGATCCTGTTGTGGTATGAGTGGTTACTTGTCATCCTAATGAAAAATTTAGTCGACTCTTAGAAATGTAGTCGTTTCCTTCAACATATTTAATTACCCTACGTTAGGGATTTTTTATGGCGATGGTGGTACTCAAATAGATATAGTTTCGACTATGTTATTATGATATTTAATTTATATATTCGAATAACTATTATTATTAAAAACAATTCATTCCTTAATAATGTTAAATAAATCAATAATTAACATCAACAATTTTAATTTAAAATCAAAATGTGCATGTAACTATATTTGCATAATATTTAGTAAACTAGGATTAAATAATAATATGTACCTACTATAAATGTATTAAATATTAAAATTTTAAATGCATAATAGATACTTAACTTTACATAATACATTACATAAGTAATTGTCTTAATATTTTAGTATTTAACAAGAACTTGTTTCTGATAAAAAATAAACTAAAGTATATAGAAAAAATGTATTTTGTTTGTTCAGAAAAGCAGCTAACATTTAGCAAAGCTCACGACAAAATTCGTGACTGAAATCGATAAAAGAATTTATGGACGTCCAATGGCTGTGGCGCCAAGACGGTAAAATAAAAGTTATGTAAGTATGTACCAATTGAACATAAATATAAATAATCTATAAAATATAATAATTTATAATTGCTACAGATTATGATTGGTTATCAAATAAAAACAAACAATGTCAATGATTGGGTTCAGTGATTTAAGAGGCCAAGGAGGCAAACAGTTATAGTTATAATAATAATTTACCATTGTGATAAATAATAATTATAATACACAGCGCAAATAATACTTAGCTAAAACATTGGAATGCAAAGAGATTAAACATTATATTATACAATATTAAATATTATTTCGCGTTACAGTAGTTATGCATTGTGAACAAGTGGTTTTCACGAAGAATGCAATAGTTATAAAGTATATTTTAGTTTAACGATTGTTATTTACTATTTACAAAATATTATGTTTGATATTTACTGATATCATAAAATACTATGTAAATATATTATTAGAGCAGACGGGGAACTGTTCAGTACACATAAATACGTTGTGCCTGGTAGGACAACATAATAATTTTTAATATTACATTTTCAATCCACGTCCGAGGACGTCGATCAAATGATTATAATATTTTACGACCGTTCGCTTTTACGAATTTCGCGTAGGTATGTGCAACGTTGTTCGACTCGAACGATTTTATGCCAAGATCAAGTCACAAAATTATGACAAACGGTATATTATTATTATCATTTATGTGGTATTCTGGTCACAGAGCAAATAGGTGAACTCTCACGCAGTGAGACAGTGCAAACGGTGTGTCAGCGAATTAAGATGTACCTATTGTATTATATTGGGAGAACGAAGACATCTCAATATTACGTTTTATCGATGGTTTTTCGAATTTGTAGCATTAATTATTGCGTCTGGCTGATTTGTTTGTACCAGTGCGATCGATTTTAAGCTGCAGTGGTCGTCGGCCAACCAAACAAACCACTGTGTTTTTAAGATATTATGATATATGATTAATGGTTGACGCTCATGTCTTATTCCGATTCATATGTAAAAAAAAAAATTGGTACACTCCTATATATAATAATAGCCAAAAGAAAGTGTCGACAAAAACTCTGCTAAGTAACTAGGTTAAACGGGTTGTCTTCAAAATAATAACCTACAAATATGATCTCCTAAATAATGAATGATCTTTTTTTCCGCATTTATTTCGTCAAAACTAGTTTTCTCCAACGATAATCACACAATATATATTTATCGATAAAGGATTGGCAAGAAAAACAAATCTGGTTAATTTTTTTGTTTTGTTTTACATTCAAATCATTTGTACATAATATTACCATAGTTTTTTTTTTTTATATTAAATGCATAGTTGTTTTTTTAACTTGTAAATAACACTGGCGATTTCAATGTCTGTACAACATTCGCTCTATAGGTAAGTATAGTGAAATACAAATAAAAAAGATAAGAGTAATACGCCTGTTCTCTTATAATTTAGAAATTTAGTATTTATTTAACTAAAATGTTGGTTAACGATACAAGCATACTATTGTAATTAGTCAATAAAAACAACACGTTTTCGAATTGTTTTTTTTTTTTTTTGACTGTACAGTACTACGGAGCTATTGTTTGATTTATAAAATAATGTATATAAAGTGTTATATTCAATTATTTTAGGTCATCAAAAGTACTTTTATAATAAATTGAGTATCTAAGTTGAATGTAATAGTCACAGATAATACGTAGATATATATATATATAAATTATAACCGAGTTTTGAGTCACGCACCATTCGTTACGATTATATTACAATATTATAACGATTGACAAATACCCAACATCTCCCTGCAAGAAACATATTGATACATCCAAATGCTGAGCACATATTCTCCGTACCGTACTGTCGTAATTATTTATTTATTTATAAATAATGAATGTCCCGATAGGGTAATTTCAACAGTTTATATTGAAAAATTATAATAAATAGCAGTCGGTGTAGTATTAGCGGTCATAAGCTATACTCATATGCATATTAAAGGCTGTAAGTTGGATATACGCATTTGGCTATCAATGGTGTGATTATGACCATAATTTTCTCCACGCAGGGGGATGACGGGTAAGGAGAAACTTACGGGACTTGGAAACGTACACACAGGACACAGGATAGGCGAATGTGTATGATATGATGGCATACCAAAAATTCTTTAGGAAATCTTTAAATTGGCATCCAATCTTCCGTAAACCAGCAGGGTAGTTAAGCTTAATGCACATGTCGGTCAGGAGCAATGTATAGTCATGCAATGAGTAGTCGATATTGGAAACGTGACTCGCAAAGAAGAGGAACCGCCTTTGTACGCGTTCTATAATTGGGTGTACATAATATGTATCATTATTGTACAAGTATTATATCTCTAAATATGTTATCATCCGGTGTATTATACTGTTCTAATGCTGATATTAAAATAACCAAACGGTATAAGACATATTCCCAACCTTGCGCCCGCCGCTCTATTGATGTCTATATTATTATTATATTATACTGTCTTACTATTTTTTACTACACCGAAGCATATTAGGTATATTGTTTCCAACAATTTTAGAGAAAAAAAACAACTTACAAAATAAAATGTGTGGGTAAGTAATACAATCTTGTTTATTGATAAAAAAGATTCAAAAGTTGTATGTTAAGTTCGTTAGTGACTATTAACACTCAATTTTAAAAAATATAGTTGTTTCAAACATTCTACTTATTTTAAACTCGTTTAAATTATTTCTTGTTTCCTATTAGGCTATACTTTTGTTACGATTTAATTAATTTAATCAATTTAGATTTTAAAGTACTTAAATATCTTCAATTTGTTTTCTGTAATAAAAGTGGTTTGGTGATAAATGTTAATTTCAATGAGTTTTATTTTTAAAATAAATATATTATGTATCGTATCTACTTAAAAGGTCTTATATAATGATATATGAAAAACATTAAAATTACATAACAATATTATATAATAATATAAGTACTAAACAATTTTAATTTTTAATTAAGTATTCTAGAATAATTGCAATTATTTAAAAACATAATTCAAACAATTTAAAGGTCAAATTGTATTCATCACATAACTTGACCAAATCCTCTTGAGTTGCTTCATATTCTTAGGGACGAAAACTGACATAATATCTTTTCAACTTTTATTCATTTTTATTCTCATTTTTGTACTCAATACACATATAATAATGTTATTATAAAATGTATCGTCTGATTGTACTTATTTATATATGAAAGTATAGTAATTGCAAACGGTTAAAAATAAAACATCTTTAAATATTGTATGAAAACCGATCCAAAGTAAAGTATAAAATATTATCAAAACAGACATTATTATAGTAAATTTATGAATTTATCGGTATGCTTTTGAAGAATTTGGTTGTATATATTTTTCCATTTCGAAGGTACATTTATATGTATATACTTAACCGGAGAAACTGTGTGTAATACCATATTCCCGACAGTAATATTTTAACGATATATAATAATATATTAGAACTACACATTATATTAATACATTAAAATTTTTATAGTTAATCGCTTTTTATGTTTTATCATAAGTGCTTTAAAATCCTCTATAAAATAAAAAACGGAATGCATTATTCGGAGTAGTGGTGTAGTGCACTACTTAAAACATAAAGTAGGTAAGAAGTCTATACTTAAACTTTAAAAACATTCAACGTTTTATATTTTAAAAGTTGAATAGCTCTCTGTTCAAATAGAACAACTCGTTTTACCTATACTGCATTAACATTATGATTTATAGGTATCTACAAAAAATAGAATTAATGTGTTTTTTCTTTTCTGGAGTTATTAATATTATAATACATAGTGATTACTGTGTCATACTTCGTAAATGGCTGTTGTGCCTTTTCTGATTTGAGCACCACCACCTCTACAGTTCCGGCTCAGCTCTTTTTCGAACTTTCATTAAAAATAATTGCCTACGTGCACAGGGTGTACGACTATTACGGTTACTATAGAGAGTTTAGTCGAATATCGCAGTGCGGTATTATACTGATTCAAACCGTTTGATCAATAACACTAATAATGTATAATAGGCAAGTAATATATTTTACTTAATTCACAATTTTTTTATGTGGGTTATACTTAGACTACACGGATAGAACTCAACTACTGAAATAAAGTCTATCCATATTTCAATGTATAGACTTAAGAATTACGACGAATTTGATAAAAGCAAACAGTTTAAAGCGAGCTGTCCAATCGCAAAGATAGATATTTTCACGAGATGCCAAATATTCAATTCTAACCTATGTATATATAGGTATTGTGTATACGTTATATTGTATTATGTTTAGGTTAATGTAATTTCAATGAAAAATTATCAAATTATTCAGTCATTTAGGTATACCCTATAATCTACATACACCACGCACGCCCATCACGCTTGCGGATAACGTCGGAAAAACGTGAATAACCGACCGCAACAGCTTCATACAGCTTCATAATACGTATAGATAATACGACTTGCACGTGCGTGAATATATGAAATATAATGTACCTATAATATATCGTCAATATATACGTGTATTATTGGTTTCGGACACGATATATACGCTTATTATAAAATCGTATAAATTATAAAAATATAATATTAAAATATCAAATACATGGACTGCGGGCAGAGCGAGCTTTGCAGGACACGAACAGAAACGAATATTATATTTATAACAATGCATATACTTCACTGTTACAGTTTTATTTTATACTTATATGCGCGCGGTTGCTCAACAATTCCATGCAGCACACGCGTATTATAATCAGTGACCCCAGAAGGTCGCATGTGTGTATAATGTGTATACGTATTTAGCCTAATGCACCCGGCGGCATTTGCTGTGTATTTAATATCATTGTAAAGGTGCGTGAATCATTGTATTGGGTACACACAGTATATAATGCGTGCACGTCAACGAAATCTCGGCCAACATACCTATATGCGCGTAACGCACTAAATATTATTGAAAACCGTTGTGTCGTTCGATTACAGAGCATAATACCGTATCGGTCGTTTCGCCCTCAAGTCCTCTTTACTATACAGTATTGCATAAATGGGGCACGGTAAACTTTCTCATTTGAAGGGACCCAAGGCCCGGCTTTAATTTTTAAAAGCTCTAGTATTTAAATGAATAAAGTACCATACCTGACGCGTATATTAAAAAAAAAAATCTAACTAGCCGTCGATTATACCGTAATTTAGTGTATTTCAACTGCTGTGGTTTTGACACAAATGTTATCGTTATTAGGCGTAAGTATGGTATTACAACGATTATTTTGATATTTTAGTTCGGTCGTCTGAGGACTTGATAGCAAAATTGATTTGAGCTTTAACGCAATCGTCCTGATTATTTCGCTTCCGTGTATATTTTTATTTTTTGTTTTATATTCAAAATAAAACGTCGAACCCCAGGTGGCCCCAAATGCAGAGCATTCGTTATTCATCCGCTGTACATCGTATTCTCTCGCCCTTTCTCTCTATCTTTGCGAACCGTCGTCGTGTCCACAGTCACAGACGTGCTCGTGTATACATTCGTGTCCTTTTTGCAGCCGTATCTGTTAACTGTTTTACATATTTCGTCTATATAATATGTTACAGCGACGGTGGTATATGTTTTATATATACCTATACCTAGGTATCTATCGCGCATACATAATATATAACGCGTGCGCTCGTTTTGATTTCGTACTATACGATGACTATTATCGCAGCACGACAATAACGCGATAATGTTATACGCGATTCGGTCGCGACTTCTGCAGCGGGCGAAGCTTATAATACGAGCACGATCCGCGTCAACCGAAACAGCCACCGTGACAGACGAACGAAATCGCGGCTAAAATATACAAAAATATGAAATATTACCGTAGCTACCATAACATGACCGTAACAATATTATTATAAATGATACACGAGCATACACGTTATATCATCATTAATGTATATAGTGCACACTCACGAACTCGTCCACGAGCAGTATATAGTGATGTCCAAAACGTTTCGAAAATCAAAAAGCCCGGTGCGAATATCAACGAGTTTTCCGGTTAATTTATTGACTTACGCGCTCTCACGTAATAAGTCTAATCCGTAGTTTACAATACACACTTATCATGGATTGTACTCGTATAATATTATACGGTAGTCACTATATTATAGTCGTAATAATCGTTGCACAAGAGACGTCCCCGTGATTCTCGCCAGCCAAAAGAAAAGTTAATTAACTTTCTTCAGCTCTCCGTCCGGTGAAATAATAGATTTCGTTTAAGATTAATCGGTTTCGTATAAATAGAAGCGAACTTATTGTGTGCGTTCGAAACTCAATTTATAATGCTCGCGCGTTCGTAGACGCGCACAAAGTATATTATGCGCCTATATAGTTGTATCTGATTACAATTTTATTCCATCGTACAAGTACACACACAAACCAACGATATTCTCTATTCAAACGACTTTGTGCTGAGATTATAATAATATTATTATTATGATTGAGATAAAGTTTTAGAAATACCAAATACGCATTATCTTACCCTGTTGCAGTACTTCGTGTACATAGTATATATAACGAAACGAGTATTGAATAATGTATTTCAAATAATTGTCTATAAAAAATGACCAAGATAATTAACGAGTTATTATATGTACATATAAACCTAAAATTAGGTTATAATTATAATACCTGCGAGTATGTATGAAAGTAAAAGGCGCGTTTAAAGATTTTATCGTTTGTATGTGATCCACGACTTAAATTATACGTTTTGAATTCACAAGAAATTTACTTACGAAATACAATACAAAATAAAAAATAGATATCGTAACCGAAAAGTGACGTGTTTAAACAGCACAAAGGCGCGTACACTTTTAATATATATTATAATATACACTATTTGAAAATATTAAAAAAAATAAATAAATAAAACGTTTCTAGTGCATATAATATTATATTAGATAGTTTTACACGTGTATTACTACAATATACTATATTATATTAGTGTATTATATTTCTATACTGTATCGGTCTTATCTAAAACGTAGATCGGTTTTGTACGTATCGTAAAGAACGCGCTTTTATGTCGTTTTACGACGTTTTGTCTTCTAAATAACGTATCTCCGTCTCTCGTTAAAAGCATCCCGTTTAGGTCACAGAATAATATTACGTTATATTATAGTATTGCCATGTGCTGTGGTGATTTTTTTTTTCACGAGAACGGCCGAATCTACGGTAGCGATCGGTTATAATAGCAAAAAACCGTATAGTACGCGCGTACCCGGAACTGGAGCTCTCCGACACTCGAAATGGACTTAATATATATTTACTTATACATACACTCTCTTTCTCTTTATCTTTTCCTCTCCATTCAGAGACGCCACTCTCGGACACTGCGGTCGTTCGTGTGTACGACATTATAATAATATATTATTCCTCGAGAGATGTACCGATTTCGATAACCTCCCGCCAGCAGCGAAGACCGTTGTGCAGACCGCACTACGAACCTTCTAATATCGTATTATACATCGACACGACAGATGCAGCTAGGTGTTAACGTATATTATGTGCGCATATATTATAATAATATGACGTTTGCACCGGTTGGTCAACGACGACGACCACCGTAGCCCTGAAGTGATGGTAACCGGTGAGCTCCGGGTGAGGCTCCTGCACACGCGATAAGAGAAAAAAAAAAACAATAATAATAACAACACGTCGGTCGGGTATGCATACACAACAATGTCTTTTATTGTAAAATTAAAGATTAAAATGAAAATGAAACGAAACTCGATCACGATCCAATTATTACTGCATGCAGTCTTGTAATGCTATAATATAATATATATATACGTACATATAAGTATACAGTCGCGACTTCTGTCCGGCTACGCGTACTGTATCCGTACGAGCGACGAGGTTTTTATTATTATTGTTCTTTGTCAGTGTATCAAGGACATTGAGTGCAGTCCGTTTATCGTTACGACCGATCCGACCAGATTTCTCTTTCTGCCGCGGTCACAAAGACTCCGCGTCCGGGTCCGGAACACGACCTGTCGAACGGGATGTGCGAATTTTCTTATTGTTTTTACATTTTTTTTCCACAGTATACCGCTCCTCTGTCAAAAATTATATATACTCCGTATAGCGACAGTTGTATCGTGAAATTTATACGTACACGACTGCAAAAATCCACATGGGAACGATAAAATATATAACTACTGCTTCAGCATCGTTCTTTGCATATATGAACAAATCTGAATAGGATGATGTCGTTTTCAAAATAAACAACGACGAGAAAATTGCAACCCAACGCTATACACCCACGTCTGGCAAACTGTATAGTTACGGCGTATTTATCGGAAAGGTTCATAATATAATTTTTCATATTAAATATATAACCGCGATTATTCGTAAAAATAAACTTTAATCAACCTGCATACATATAATTGTCTATTAAAATAAAAAAAAAAATGATAAATATTATTTATAATTGAACTGGCCCTGCAAAAATAAATATAAACGACTTTTCCAGTTGTAATTTAATATGTACGATTGGCTTAATGTGGTTTGACCTCGTGACTTAAAATTAAACCGAATATATTTCCAAAAGTTGAATTGAAAATATCCGATCGTATGCATTAAGTCACGCCTGTAACTTCTCAACGTCAGATTTAGCTTGAATATAGTCGTGTAATATTAATATAATATTAAATTAAAAATAATTTCATCAGAGAAAATTTACCTTTAATCTTATGGACTTCTTAAACTGTATATAGGTAGTTAATATATATGTTTCCAAAAATGATTATTCTTTCAACTAGACGTGTATAAAACACTGAGGGTCAAGTAAATAGTCAAAAATTACTGTCTAACGTATTTTTTTATTACTGACTGTCCTACAAATACACTTCATAGTTTTATATTGCGGTTTCATGTCCAAAGTTAGTTATATTCCTTATCAAATATACATTAGTGGCAACAACGGACATTGTAGATTACAGAAAATGTACAGAATAAGCTTAAAATTATTATAGAATATACCTATATTAATGTTTTATATTTCTTTGTATGCATTGGCTTTTTTTGACGAATATATAAATATATAATATTACTTTTAATGACATTAGATGTCACGGTCAGTGTTGTATTAATAACGATCAACATCACGATCCATGGATTACAGAATTTAACGATTTAATGCATTAATGCAATTTTTTTCTCTCCAAATGGCCATAATTATTGAGCCTATCCGCCATTAAACATCACACCGTGGCAACATTTATCAACTTAGCTATAACAACTCGAATCTGAGGCAAATATATACACCAGTATAATAACATTATATAAACAACGATTATAAATATTAAATTAATGTTATTATAATTTATAACTATAATGTTTAATATATACTTATGGATATTATTTTATACTATTACTTATACACAAGACTAATTTAAGGGTAAGGGTACTGTAGCACCGGGCTGAAATTTAAAAGGAGCCACAATGCGACCAGTTCACACAAATTATTTTGGGTAAACGGGCTTCACCAAAAGTTAAAGCTGTTCTTATATATTATAACCATAATCTGGCCCTATTTGTACACTAATGTTGTGTTAATTTAAAGTAAAAACAATTAAAACATTTTTTTTTATTATAAATATTTCCATGTCGCTTTCTTTGAGTCAACGGAAATTTACAACATATATAGCTAGGTATTTAAAATTTGTCAAAAACTAAAAAATTTATGAAATTTATGTAGTGTGTTTTGGTTTCGGTCCTCAATATAAATTCAAAATCATAGATCTATCGAATGTTAAATGAATTATCAGTTTTAACAATCTCATAATATATATGCATAGTATATATTTATTGTATAATAAAAAAACCTATGAAAAAAATAGAATAAAATGATATAGTTGTTATTGCTAAAAAAATGAGTTTAAAACTGAAACCACTACAGAAAACTCCTTTAATGAAATATAAAATTTATTATTTAAAAATACAGAGATAAAATATTATAAATATATTTTAAAATTCCAAAAATTATAATTTAAAAATAAATTTATTATTAAAGAAAAACATTAGGGCGTGTATGCTCGATGAATCACTCTGTATTCCACACAAAAATATCAATAAAGGAAAAAATTAACAGTATGCCCAGCCCACCTAGGTAAAACCTAAGTATTGTATTATTATTTCAATGTACGCTTGTTCGTTTGTATTGTAATAATTGTATACATAATACATAGTTATATATTATATTGGTATCGATGTATCGCTTACTACAAATGTATACAATATAACATACGTCTCTATAATATGAAAACCCTGACCGTGACCAAACAAATTAAATAATAATATTATGGTAAAATATAAATAACTCTACACTATATCAAATATTGTCGGATTTCAGAAACGTTAATTTAAAAAGTCATAATATAATTACTTGTCTCCGTAGACCATATGAGGTTTAAAGTTTTTGGATACATTTCTATTCAATATACCTAACGTTCGCACTTTTGATGAATTATAACAAACCATCATCACTAGTCACTACACATATAATATTATCATAATAATTTCTATGAACAAGCGGTGGTTGAGCAAAATAAAGTCGGATTGACCTAATTATATTCACCTGCAATACTTCATCCACTGTTAATAGTATGTTTGCACATACATTATGCTTATGTATTATAGGTACACCGCGCGCGATTATTATATTTGTATTCATATTAATTTTACGTATTTCCCACAGTCTCACTTGACCTAACAATGATAATGTAACGTAGGTACACTTACCTATTTAGATTGTAAAATAATTATGGGATCCTAAAACTATAGAATAATAATTAAATGAATTACTAAAATTCGGACTATATGGTCAAGATTACATGAGCTATTTCTATTTTAATTCGTCCGCCGTGCGCGAGCTTAATAATTATAGTATTACAGACTTAACCCTTTCTCTCTCTCTCTAACTATCTCGCTATATATTTTATATAGGTTAGAAATAAGTACGATGTTAGCCTATAAACAATAAATCCGTTACCGTTTACTTGTCCCCTCTCTCCACCACCACCACCATCCTCCCCCATCGCCACCAATACCACACATTTGACGGTCGAGAGAGTTTGAGCTCTCTCGTACACAATATACCTGCTAATAATAATATAACGACAATAAATTATAATAATATGTTCAGTACGGTTTGTGGAGAGTTAAACTTACTCGGCGATACCGATATATAGCTGGTCCCCGTCGTCAAGTGGCGTGCAAAGCAAAAGTAAAATCCGGTTTGTTGCCCGTCGCGTCGTCGCACGCCCTGCGTTCCGGCGTCCTTGGCGACGGATATCTTGCAGGCGGCGTCGTTTTCCGACCGTTTTTTTTATTTCTTTCTCCGATTCCGTTTCTCATATTTTTTAGTCTTTACGTGTCTCCCCCCGAGAAAGTGTTGCGGGTGTCGGTGATTTACCGGTCCCCCCGCAAACGATATAAATCAGTCTGGCCAACAGCAAAGGAGACGGACATTTTTTTAAAACAAAAACAAAGAGCACAATATGTACAGGACAGGGACGTATATTATTATCTTGTATATATATATATGTATATATAAATAAATTATAGGAGTATGTTACAATAACGCAGACAAATAGGATGCCGATGTCCACTATACACAATGTCATGCTAACATGTAAATTGTATGCTGTATGCACCGTGTCTGAGGACCTATAACATTGTTTTAAGTACTTGAGAGCGTCTAACAGCAGCACTGTAACAGGTGTAATATTTTTATTTTTTCTTGATTCTATTAGTTATTCCCACTCACCTCATTGACAGACGTTAGGCATAATATCAGCACAAAGATGTGAACATTTAGCAGATACTGAGATACCATTTGTACAAAAGTACCTATACAGAAGAGTAGCAAAACAAAACAAAACAAAAAAAAAACTGTTTTTATTTTATTTTCTAATACTATTATCAAAAATGTAGGTATACCTACCTACATTATAATATTATCATTATATTATTTACATAATATAGTTATTATAGCTGGTACATGCATCCAAAATTACTATAATTTAAAATTATAAACATTTTATAATATACCTATAATACCCATGTATTTTTGTTTTAAATAGATAATGCGATAACTTTAGGCAGACATCAGATTAATACACTCATATAAAAAGGAAAGATAAAACCGCAGTCAGCTAGACATTTTTATATGACGCCAAGAAATAAATATAAAATTTTAATATATGATAACATGACTAAGTCTTGGCTTGGCAATTTTTAAATAATATATTATGTGTACCACTTTTATACAACTAATATCATATCAAATTATCGCGATTAAAAATATAAATCCGTCGTGTTTTGATACTTACCCCACGGCAAAATGTTAAATATGTAATAAACTATAATAATAATAATAATAATAAAACTATAATATAAGCAAAACTGCACGTGGTCAAAACAAATGGTCATGACTGAAACATGATTCACATGACTAAAACAAACTAGTTTCAAAAACTGTGACAAACTTTACAGCAGGGCTCGACGACTATGCGTTGAATAATTTGATACCGTTCTGGATATTTCAAAGGAAAACCTTTTCATGCACTATCGTGACACTGTACTATTGTGCATAATATTGGTAAGAGCACAGAAATGCGTGACAATATTCTAACCGTTTTTGTTTCCACCTTGATCTTACCGATTTACCTGTCTGTAGTTGTCGTGTAATAGGTATCCGCTGAATAATAATAATAATAATAGTATCTATGTAGTGGTTCATGGAGCCCACGCGGCAACGAAAACAAACGCGTTCGTGGTTGTCCGCCGGCATGCATCTGTCGTGCTGTGCCCTCGCCCCGGTTTTTGGGTCACCGTGAGTCTTTCACTTTCGCACGGCGGTTCGCTGTAGTAATAACGAAAATATTTTACAGTGAAACGGTTAGGTTAGGTATAATATTATCCATTCGTACGCCAAGGGCTACTGGACGATAGGGTCACCCGCTTTCCCTCGCCAAACATCGGGGCGGAAAACCTCCACCTGCGTCGTCTTCAGAGGTGCAGGATCTATCGATCTTACCAACACAAAGTTAGTTTTAAAATAATCTATATCGTTATGTGACCTAATAATTTTCACCTGCCACCGTCTTTGTTATTTCTTAACTTTATTAATTAGTTAAAAATAAATTTACGTTTTGAAAAAAATATTTACTTAAAATATAAGTACTAATATGATATAATATTAAATAAATAATTAATAATTTCTATACTTATCGCAGGTAAATAATAGTGGAATATCAAATGCATATAGGTTTAGAAGTTTGAAAATATTTTCTGACGTCAAACTGCAATAAAAAATAGAAACACTTATAGTTAACTAAATTGCGTATTAGTTTATATTATAATATTATTTATCTACAAATATCGTATAATATATACCACTTTTGATCACGATTCGTAATATCCAGTTGCAGCATTTTAAATGAGACATTTAATGCTAAATAGTATGGATATAATAAACGTATGATTTACGAAGTGTATCAAATAGTGTTTATGATTTGTGTCATTTGTACGTAGATACATAAGTTACCTAACCCACCTATTGATTTTCTTGTTAATGTTCTTAGTGACAACATGGAGTGTTTTAAAAAGAGTAAAAACTAAGACAGGTATATGGTTGTCCCTCTATTAGGGTGTATTATTTTCTAGGTAATCTACGTTGGTAATAATTTATTTATAGGTTTTGCCTACCACCACTATACCTCCTTTGAGATCAGCGCACGTGACTCCTCGTATATGCCGCAATGACACGACCGTGATACAATATATACTTTATTGGCGCGGATCAATTTATAGCGAATTAATAAATAATAATGCACGCCATAATGGCTTTATCGTGTACACACATAGATTAAAACGGCGGCCGTACTCGGAAATGCCACATTAACTTATGCATTACTTGACACGCATTCGGTTGATGATAAATAGAAACAGGCATTCGATTTATTTAACAATAATAAAATAATATATTGATATTTAATTCAAAAACTGACGTCCCCACAACTTACTAACTATAGTTATATCAACAACACAGTTGTTGTATACCAGGCGGTCAATAACGTATTGAAGCGTAATATAAATCCAACTATATAGATGGCAAAGTGGACAAATTATGATTATAACTATACTGCCCTCCTAGTGGAACAAGCAGTATCTCCAATAATTGAATTGTTGGGAAAATGAGTTTTTCGATTTCTTGGTTTTTTACCATAAAATCATTATTTTTACACA